>OY735221.1:3490221-3587721 GCA_963457665.1 Thysanoteuthis rhombus
TGGAAAATTACCATACATGATGGGTTTCCATTGACACACATGTGCAATGCAAGCACTTCCGTCAACGCATGCGTACATGAAAGCATTCCCTTTCTGTATTGTGTGTACACTTTTTTCCCATCTAACCGGCTCACTATATGAAAAAGTGGAAATGCAGTTAGAAGTAAAGAGAGATACAGAGAGGGGACTAAGGCATTGTGTAGCAAAGCCTAACTACGCAATAAGACGTGCACTTACCTGCAAAAGTTGGAAGATAATAAAAAAGACGCGTCAGCTTACGTAACTGGGAAATACGTCTATCAGCACACTTACTCACGTACAGGCGGGCACTCATCTTAGGAACAGTCGGCCAAAGCTGTCACAAAAATATGAAAATAGTATTTTCAGTTTTCAAGTTGGTTTGGCTGACTTGCTATGATTGTATCACGCGCACAGATCGCACCACTGGAATTAAAGGGGGAAGGGTTAAACCATCTACTTTTTGTTTTGTTTTTCAATCACCCCCTCCCAAAAAAGCTTTGAGTTCAATGGGTATAATTAGATTATGCTAAATTGATCCCTTATTTCATGCTTGGCATCTGTTCTGTTTTTTTCAATTTTCTGATAATGCAGACTTCTTTTGTGATTACAACCCAACAAAAAATGAGATACGTGATCACCATCAACACAGCATGCTACCAAAATACGTTAGCGAAGTTTCTGGCGACGTGACAGTTTGGTTGACTAACCAGATCAGTTTTCATCTCATATCTATTCTTTCTTTACTCTTTAGCTTATGACGTAAGAAAGGGGGGTGATGGGGGGAAACTGAGAAAAGAAATGACTAAAATGAGAGAGGGAGACGGGAAAGAAAGAGAAAGAAAGGGAGAGGAGGAAAGAGAAGAGGAAATACGGGGGGAGAGATACGTTATAAGCTAAGTCCAAATAGGCAAGACGTACATCTACATGCAATTATCAAAGGTGATTAATACGTTTCTATTGTGAAAACTAACCTCTAAAAGTACCCTATCTGATAGGTCATCGATTCACATACAACTCAACGTACAAACAAAACCTCCATTTCTTCCCAATATTCACACTTTTGATCTATCTACGGAAAGTTCAGAAAGTATCCGATTTATTGCAAAAACATCATTTTGCTATCGGCAACATTTCGAATTCGGTCATATAGCCATTGAATTGAATGTTGCACAATCATGTTTCAATATTTTTTCGTATTAATCATCATCCATACTCAGCAGATTTCAAAGCTGTATAGACTTGTGAAAATAAACAGATTTCGTTGAGTTGGATTGGGTATTGTATTCAATAAGGTCAACATTATAACAGGAAACGGAAATGGAGAAAGATCTAAAAATAGACAGTGTGTGTGTTTGTGTGTGTGTGTGTGTTTGTGTCCGTCTGTCTGTCTGTCTGTGAGGGAAAGAGAGATATATAGGGAGAGAGAAGCATGGGAAGAGAAAGTGATTGTATGTATAGTAAAGCCAAATACCCAAGAAGATTTATATTCAAACACATACGTCGAAAATTAACAGATATGGGTCCCTTTCGACAACGGAAACATAACTACAGTTATTGTATAATACTATATAATCTCACCGAAGCAACCACTACTCTTATGATCAAACATACGTGGAAATCTTGACAACATCAAAACACAGTAAAGATGTCCTTATGCACCTGATGGAATAGAACGAAAAACATCACATAAAGTGGAAAACAATTACTTAGCATTTAAGTGAATCACCAAAATTTACCCAAATCCTAAGACATTTTTCAATAGATTATACGCCTGCGTAGTGATAAGGTGCATACATAAAAATAGCATTTTATAATGCTCTATGAGCGACAGCAGTCATAGGCTGACATATCATGAGTTATCTTTCCTTGCCAGTGTTACATATTTAGTCATATCTAGCTCATATATGGGCTGACTTTAAGGCTTGCTTATATTAATGTTACTTATCCAAATCTGTACTCCCTGGGTCGACTAATATATCATTGTTCCCAATATTAAAATATTGTCAAGAACTAGCGCATCGATTGGCTGACTTTCAGGCTTTTTTTATAAAGATTCTACTAATCTAACTTGGTGCTCCCTGTATCTACAAAGGCATCACTGTTTTTTTTTTTTCGTACATTATCTCCAAAGATCTTCCAAATGTTATTGATACTGCAGGGTTGGTTCAAACATCCTAACAGTTTATACCGATTATTCTTGTCAGAGGCCAGCTTGTGTATGGAAGTTATGCCAACTATTATCACCCAGAAAGGGTTTTCCGATGACAATTAAAAAGCAGGTCATAAATTATTTGTCACGGCTATGAAATTAGAGCAGAGAACGTTGAGTCTTTAGCTGGGGCTTCCGTTTATTTTTTTTTCTTTACTACAGACGACAGCAGCAAGCTGTTTAGTGCACCGGTGGGAGATTTGACAATATTTCATTCGTTATTCTTTTCCTTGCATTTTGTTACTCTGAAACTTTTCTTCTGGAACCCTTGTTTCCTTTTGTTTATTGATAATCAATGTCAGTTAACTATCGCTAATTTGAAAAGGCTGGAGATAGTTAATCAGAAGCTATGTTTTGTAAACGAGAGATCCAAGGTGTTTCTCAGCCAGATAGTGAAGGTAGAATTAATGATGATTCTTTTGTAGTGGATGAGATGATTTCATGTTCAAATGTGGACTCACTAATAACGGTCTTGCCTTTCTGAACTCCCCCTTGAATGGGGCTGCAGATGTGCAAACTGATATCAGGGATGAAATCGATTCCTTGTAATTAATCTTGATTTGGATCAAAAACTGCCGAAATATTTCATATAAGCCAACAAATTTGCCATTTAATCATGTCTCACACGTGGTATTATTCATGTATTTGCATCGTGGAAAACAACTTAAATGTTTCGTGATCATACCCAGGGTGTTCATTTCTACAAGAAAATTGGTCATTAAATTCTCAAACGACAGAAAATATATTTTCTGCAAGGGCAAATTGCATACCTGAAATGATCTATATCTAATTTTTTTTTTAAAGAAACTGAAAACCTTCAAGGGTGAATTCTAATAAAAGTTACCATTTCTTTTGATATTCCAATCAATACAATAACTTTTTGAGGAAGACAAGAAATAATATTGAATCAAAAATCGAGCCTGCCACCTTGGTTAGAGAGGTGACAAGGTGCATACTCTGCTTGGCTCTCTTCAGTACATGGCCAAAATTTGGGTATGCAATTGCAATTGAATCAACTGGAGAAGCCAGTTAGGTATACTCATGGGAAGAAATAGGCTAGGCTTTTATCAATTTCCTTGCAAACGCTATTTAATTTTAACAGTAATAGATGAAATAGTTGGCGTTTAATATAAAGTTTGTTCATTTAATTTTTTTAAAAACAGGATAGCTTCTGCTTTGTTTTTCTTTAGAAAACTGAGACAAACAATTTTCTGAACAAACTTGTTCCATTCATATCTGACCACTTTCAACCTCACGTCGAAGTTCTCTTTTCCCTCCCAATCAGTTTGGCCTTGATATGGGCCGACATATTTTTGATGATCTTAAGATCTTGTATATGATGGAAATTGATTGGCATTTTTGGACGGGGGGGGGGTCCGATTGTGAAGCCAGTTCACTATTGTGCAATGAGATGCTCTGGCATTTGTTAGGCTTATCTTTGCCTTGTAGTGCAGGTTCTCAGGTGCAAAATACCTTTTGCAGTAAGGTGCGTAATACAATTGCAGCTAGAGCTTTTTTCAATTCTATTCCTGATATACGGAACTTTTTCCTTCCCTCATTCATATTGGAATGGTTTTATAAGTATTATCTTGATACAGACTTTCCTTTTTCCACATTTTGAGGTTGATTTTGCCCTTCCTACTTTTTTTCAAGTGTAATTTTTTAGCTTTGATATCGATGAGGGTAAGACAGTTTTTGAAATATCAAGAAGGTTCGACCCTTGAATAATAGCAGATATCGAACTCTCACGCATTTATAATGGTCTGCAATATCAAATTTCTAAATGCTGCCCCAAACACTGCAACCCTCGGACAGCTATGAACCTTTCGGGTCTGGGCGGCCATTTTTGGTACGTTCGGATCAAGCTTGGATTTTCTCTCCGTTTGATGCGTTTGGTAGAGCGTAATGAGAATTTTTTTTTTTACATTCGAGCAATTTCCTTTCCAGTTTATATTTCATAGAATAGTTGAGCAAGATATCGAAATTTATTTCAACTTCTATAAACAAAATAATATTTGCAGACATTGTTTGCATTGAGTTGAGCCCGACAAGAAAGAAAAAGTTGAAGAAAAGTTAATTCAAAAAGATGTAATCATGAAAATCGAGGATTTTTTCTTTTATTTTAATTCTAATCTGACTTGTTATGATCGAAGTTTTGGTATATTTCATTAAAATCTCCAGGACTATCTATCTAAAATGGGTTGATATGGCATTCAATACGCTCATTACTGCTTATCATCGCACAATCACAACTGTAGAGCACATTACCAAGATCATCATCATCATCATCATCATCAGTCTTTTAGCGTCCGTCGTTGGACATAGACCTTCCCCAGGATTTGCCATACTTCCCTATCATTGGCGTCACGGAGTCAGTACTTCCTGAATTTGTCTAGCTCGTCTCTCCATCTAACATTTTGCCGGCCTCGGTTGCACATGTGGTCTTGGGAGATCCATGTTGTGAGTCGTGATGTCCATCGATTGTCGGCCATTCTTGCAACATGGCCAGTCCATCGCCATTTGAGATGTTTAATGGATTCTATGATGTCCCTAACTCTTGTCTTTTCTCGGATGCACTGTGCTGTTTTGTGGTCTCTCCATGTGAGAGCCAGGATTATTCTTTCATGTGCACGTTACATGATTCTCAATTTATGGGTCTGTTTCTCGGTTAAGTTCCATGTTTTAGCATGATAAATATAATAATAAAAATGATAATAATGATGATATCAATAATGATGATGAAAATATCAATAATAGTAATTATGATAATAATAATGATAGTAATTGTGATAATAATGATGATTGTAACATTGATGATAATGATAATGATAAAAAATAATGATAATAATATCAAAAATACTATTAATAATATTGATGATAATAATGATAATACTGATAATTACGATTTAAGTTATAATGATAATAATGGGGAATTTGAAAGACAGATACATGATGATCCGGACGAGAGATCATGGGCAAGGGTACGAAAAGGAAACCTGAAAAGAGAAACAAAATCACTCATCATGGCTGCCCTAAACAAATGCATGCAAAGATTTAGTGACAACAAGAAAAAATAGATTCTATACATACCACCACCCTGCTGGGGACTGCACGAATACTGAGGGGAGAACTGGAAATATTAGATTTACAACCCCGCTGTTGATTATTGAGAGAAGAGGAAGGGAAAGAAAAATACATAAACCCCACAACATACCACAGATGGTGATGGAAGTACGAACCACATTGCAGCTGTGATAGGTGAGAGGGATATGAGAGGACGGTTGGAGACCTGAGTCGACTTACTCTCACTGAGCCTTCAGAGTAATAATAATAATCAGCAATAGCAGAAAGAATCGAACTACTGGACAACAAAAAATCAGATCTTTCACCATACTGACTGATACAAATACTTGATAGTTCTCGAATATGACACGATGAAATAGGAAGAAATTAAAGAAAAAAAAGAAAAATTAACTTAGGAAGATAAGAAAATATTAGAGACCAAGCTAGATAGTAGTAACCAGTTTAAAAGAAAGAATGCATGGGCTGTATCAGTAGTGTGATACACAGGACCATTCCTTGGATGGACTAAGGTTGGACTTCGATCGATGGACCAATGGGAAAGGGAGCTGATGACGATGTACAAGGCTTTACATCCAAGAGATGAGACGAATAAATTGTACGTGAAGAGGAAATAAGGTGTTTGAGGACTCATCAGCATAGAAGACTGTGTCCAAAGAGCCAAAACAAGACTGAAAAAGAATGTTCAAGCAAACAGTGAAGACATCATTGAGAGCATCTGAAGCAGCGCAAAGAACAACCAAAAAGTTACAGAGGGGGGAGTACACAGCAAACAGAGAAAGGAAAAGGGGGACAGAAATGACCATATGGATAATACAAAAGACAGATACAGGATGTTGCAGATATCATAGACATAGCAACGCAAAGGAAACCTGGCGAGAGAAACATAATTGTTCATCATGGTAGCCTGAATCAAATGCATCACATCGGATATCGACAAAACACAGACAAACAGCGGATGCTGTTTATGCAGCAGAAGGTTTTAAACCGTGAACCACGTAACTAGCGAATATAGTCAACTCTATCAGGATGGTTATAAACAAAAAAAAACATGATAGGCTAGTATAAGTGATACACTCAGAACTGAGCAAGCTATTTGGTTCCGAACATGCAGGAAAGTGACACCAGCTCAAACCAGAGACAGTCCTGGAGAATGGAAGTCAAGAATTATTCTTGGAATACTCTGGCATCCACTATGACCACCAAGCGAGAACACTGGACCTGGTAATCATAGACAAGAAATGATAGACGTAGAAGTCCCTGTACATCACCAAATAAATAGGAAAGAGAATGAAAAGCTGGCAAGGGACCTAAAAAATCTATTGAACATGAATGTCATCGTTGTATCGGTAATGATAGGTACACACAGAGCTGTTCCAAAGAAACCGGAGAACTCAGAATAAGTTGAAAGATTGACACATATTCTGACTATAGCACTACTTGAGACAGCATGAATCCTGAGGAGAGTTCTAGATATATGAGATCGATGACCCCCAGCTGTTAGCAATGGCCTATCATAAAGAAGAGGAGGGGAAAGAAAACATTGGTAGAGAGAGTACAAACCACAGTGCTACTGTGAAAGGCTATGGAGATATGAGAGGAAACTGTCACTCAAGCTTTAGTGGTAACCACTGGGCAACTGGCGAGAAACTGTAAACCACAAAACTGTTGTTGATTGTGAGAGTGTGAAGAGGAAAACTTGACACCTAATGAGACTTGCTGTCTCTCAGTCTGGCTGTGACCACAAAGCAACTGGTATAAAGATCAATAACAACAAAAACAGCAACAAGAACAATAATAATAATAATAATAATAATAATAATAATAATAATAATAATAATAATAATAGCAAAACCCATGTTGACAAATACGATCGATGTTTTATAACAAGACTGGCTACTGCATGGTCAAATTCCGCTCCAACTCATGAGAAAAAAAAAGAAAAAACAACTGGGTTCGTTGAACAAAAAATGTATAAGAAGCAATTCTTCAAAAACTTCATTCCCAAAATCTCAATATATGAAATACAATCAGTAAAGATTTGTCTCCCTATAATTAGTGTAGGAATTTCCATGTGTTTTCTCAGTGTTTAAGTCGCTCTGAGTGGCTATGTAATAATAAGTGTGTGTAATAATTATAAAGACATTTTAATAGGAGTTATATTTAGTTAAGCACCGGTGTTGACCACTAGCAGATCGAGCCACCATAAATCGTTTGGATGAATACATAAATTAGCTCCCTGCAAGGCTCGAACCTATGTCCAACAGGAAGTGGACTATATTCAGCTCCGTCCTTATGTATGCATTTAGTTATGTATCACACGTACAGGCCACAGATTTTGGTCAAAAGGGCTGGAGATTCTAAAATTCACTCATTTATAAATTTTCCACCTGAATAGTTTTTTTTAGTTTTGGGATCAGTATCAAACGTGGATTTATGCTGAACTCAGCCATTAGTTATTGTGTGGCAATGTTCATGCAAGTTATTTCGGAAATTTGGAAAACAAAATCCTCTCTGTCTTGGATTGAAGTTTGAAAATAATGATCTTCTCTATTAACTAGCCAACCATCATTCCCCAACGATGCGCCCCTCAGAATATTATAAGCCTCGGGACTGTTTATACGTTTTTCAAGTTGCATCAGTTCACTAAACAAACTTTCTTGATATCCGCAGCTGCCAAGAAGTGAAGTAAATGTTTGCATTCCTGGACGTTCTTGGCAGCTTCATGCCTGTAAAACTTTCTCCTTTTACAAACAGATTTCGATATTCATGAACGAATAACACTATCGAGTAGCAGTGAAAAGAGAAATAGGAAAGTAACTATTGTGTAACACCAACAGTAAAATACTGTATTTCCTGTCCGAGAAGAAGACAAGGAGGGTTTATTATAAGTATTTCCTTGACATACAGCCAGAAATAACTGGCAACTTCCGTCATGTATTCTGTTGATTGCCAAAATAAAACACGAAGCCACAGCTTTAATCAAAGAGTGTGTTGCCATCCGATGGGTTTATGATGATCTAACGCTGGTTTTGTTCGGTTTGGATTGCAAAACATGACATCTTCTCCTCAAACAAGCGATTGTATTATCTCCATTAGGCAGAGAATTGCTGGGAAATGATTTTTCTCCCGGTGATACCCTGCTGAGCATCATCCCATTTAGTGCAGAAGTTGTTTGTTTTTTTTTCCCAAATACTTTTTGGTGATAAATTTATCAACTTTAAATTTACAAAATAATTAGTAACAAAGATGGCATGGTGGATTTTTTTGGAATACTTTTGGTAATGTACCTTGTCTTTGAGAATATACTCGTGCAATTATGCACACATATCAATTTATAATTCATATCGACACCTGGAAGTAGGTACTGCTTGAGACACACAACACAAATCCATAACATATTCTTGAAGCTAAACGAGTTCATCGTACGTCTGAAATAATTGCTGCTACAATATTTCTGGTTGGATAAACCTGCGCACAATACGAAATAATTGAATACTAACATGTAAGGAACAGTTATAGTCCATGCATTCTAAGTGATAATGGCTGACTCCTACGGAGCACTAATTTTTTTTGCATGTCCAGGGTTGTATCTAGAGCGCTGATTAAGGTATTACTATACTTGGTCAAACCAAAGTCCCACACAAAGCAAAAAAATATAATATTCTTCCGTTTGCTGTGAACAAATAGATGTTTTTAGCATTGAAATTTGAACAAAATAAGAGATGAAAACAAACCTACTAAAAATATCAAAATATTCGTAGGTAAAAATCGATTTACAATAATGAAAATTCCCATCCTTTTTACTTCGTTTCGGCTCAAATCGAAGTTCAGTATCTGCACTTTGTTTTCAAGCCTTTAGGTGCAAGAAGCATCGGGCGCTTTGGTGCCAACGTAAGAAGTCCTGTCTGCAAGGTACATAGTGCCAATTGAATAGGAAACGTGAGGGACCCAACAATAAAATGACATTTTATTACATCCCAGCTTCATAAAGACGTGGGTAAATATCACTCAGTCGAGCAGATGGTCGAATGAGGAAACAGTGGTTAAAAAATCCTGATGCGCCAATGTAAGGGACAGCCTACTTACC
Organism: Thysanoteuthis rhombus; assembly: GCA_963457665.1. Taxonomy (NCBI): domain Eukaryota; kingdom Metazoa; phylum Mollusca; class Cephalopoda; order Oegopsida; family Thysanoteuthidae; genus Thysanoteuthis; species Thysanoteuthis major. The sequence continues at coordinate 3,499,623 of OY735221.1, forward strand.
TTAGGAATCAGTATTGAAACCCATAGCCAATAACTAAACTCAAATGCATGTATTTGATTTCAGTTGGAAATGATTCATTATCCTTACCATGGGCGACTTGCCATAATGACATTATTAGAGTGAAAACATCTTAAATCACCATGTCGTGTACGGATGAGATTTCTTCAGTTTATATTGACGTTTTGTTGGTTCATACAGGCTTCTTCATGACGAATGATCAAGATAAAAGATTTTGCTTGTCTGGCTGAGCGCGGGTTTAATTATCAATGATCGATCAAAGTGATTTACTTTTAATCATTGGCCGGACAGTGTATAATAATGATTTTGTAGACATGCACGTTATAATACTCATGAATGAACAACCTGCAATATCCACTGAGATTGATGCGATCTCCGAGAGAGTGAATGCAAATAATAGTCTTCAAGAAAAACTTAGATAAGGTAAAAGAAGCAACACCCTTAGAACTGTTATTAACTGTTAGAAATTTCAAGATCATTGTAATTACTTGGATAATATCAAATCACCATAGCCCCATGAATGACTGATCAACAAGCCAAAGAGTTTTTTCTTAGACCTCTCTCTCTCTCTCTCTCTCTCTCTCTCTCTCTCTCTCTCTCTCTCTCTCTCTCTCTCTCTCATATACACCTAGCCTTTCTCTCTTTCCGGGCCCTGGTCGCATCATCGCAGCCACAAAATAGAAAATTCGTACGGATACACAACTTAACACAGCTAAAACGTTTTTTTAAGAGAGGGACCACTTTGGAATAACAATACTCGACTTTTAAAATAAGATATCCATCTTTTTTTCGAAATCTTGGAAAAAAAATCTATCTTCTTAAATAATTTTAGATATCTTTTTTACATAATTATTTAATGTACTGGTGCAGACCACAGTGTTACATTTATAAAGTACAAACATTTTTTTATCGTTTTAACCAACAAAATTCTCATAGTCAATAGACTTATTGAGGTACAGCCAGGTAGGTTTTGTAATATACCCATACCAATAAAAAAAAACTGAAAGAAAAGAAGTAAGATTCACGTATATCATATGGAAATTGAGTTTTTCTAGCGATCACCACAACAAACAAAGGCTAAAAAATAATTTCTATGCTAACTCCTACTTATTTAGCCATCTTAAATTCTTTGTCATTATTCCATTAATTGTAAATGGTTTAACATCGCCTCAATCGTTTTTTGTTCATGAATTTTCTTGTTTTTCAATATCTGCATGTAATTCCGTATCGTTTTCCTCTGGCCTTTTTTATTCCTTCATCCCTTGTCAAAGAGGAGAAGCAAATCGGAGAGTCGATTAAAGGGAGATGACTCTTCCCTTTCTATATAAAGGATCTGGCTGTCTTTGCTTAGACGTTGCCAGGCAATAGTAGACATTTTAATCGGCTAAATGTGGTTAGATTCTTTCCGGTGACTGGTTTGAAGAACGTTATATATAGAGCAACACTGCCAACGTTATTTGAAGGACGTTATCTTGGATCTATATAAAATTGTCAGCTTATAGTTTCGTTACTGTGTTAATATCTAATCAATACGTTAGATAATTAGTATCGGTGATCCATCCCGAAATATAACTTTCCTCTGCCTGCTTTTCCACCCTTTGAACAAAATATAATTGAATCTATTGAGTCCTTCGGATATATCTTGTGGAAAGAGAGACAGAAACACCGGAAGATGAAAAGACAGACGGATGCAAACGAATAATAATAAAACTCTGTTGACAGAGGTAATATAATAACAATAAAATACTTATTTCAAAACATGGCTCTTATATGGATAGAGAGAACTGAAAGTATTAGAATCAAGCGACTAAAATAACCTTAAGGTTTCCATTTTTGAATAAGTGACCTCAGGAAATAGAGGCAGATTCTATTCTCCATATGTTAAAAAAAAACATTATGATATTGACCAGCGGGTTTATTTAGTAACTCGATTGGAATCACTGCGTCTTTTGGCAGCAAATCGTGTTGTGAATGATCTATTGGAATATTACAGGAGTGATCAATAGATATATTACCTCTCTTGCTTCTTGGTGATCATTAAAAAGTCTGAAGTTTTGAAGAACTAGCAGGCACAGACAATTCACGATAAGATTACATTGTACACTGAACCCCCAACTAAAAACATCTGGGGAGGGGGATTTTTAAAAAAAGTACGTTGCTTTTTTGTTGACAGGAGTATCAGTTAAAACTCTCTCAATCGGTGTCGCCTCTACAAAAGATTACGTTATTCATTCATTCAGAGCCAACTATCAAGACCAATTCTAAAACTGAACGTGCTTGTTTTGACTGTTTCGGTGACAGGTAGGGTTAACAGTTTCTAAAAAATACAAATACATCATAAAGAAAAAAGGTTTTTTATCATTAATGGACCCAGATCGCTGCCGGCACTAAAACAGATCTAGAATATTTTTTCTATAAAATCAAGAATTCATTTGATTTTCAATATTAGTTATTTGAAGTACATGTCCAAAATATTGAAAGCCTGTCAAAGTTAACTGAACCTACAAGCACACACATACACACACACACACACACACACACACACACACACACACACACACACACACGGATAAAAATGCATACACATGCACTAAGAGGAGTGCATTTGCACTCACGTAAGTAGACAAATAATTACTGAATTCGGCTTGAATCGACGTATAACACTGTACAACACAATGTTTGTTTCTGGGCAATGAGTGTTATTCTTTGATTACTTATGTATGAAAAAAGTGACTTGTATTCCACTTAAGCTTTGAAGTTGTGTTCAGGATAATCATATTCTTGTACTATTGTTTTCCTTACTTCATGTGATTGAAAAGTTCAAATACGCCGTTACCGATCTACTTATATTGAAGAATGCCACTGTCTGTGGACCCTGAACTTTTGAATAATGTTGTTTGTCAAATGAATCCGATATTTATACTTTGTGAACCTAGAGGAATAACTAGTAATCAAATCAAAAGAAAGAAAGGTTTTCATGATTTTTTCACTTAATGGTTCTATTAACAATACAACTATAACCCTAAACTGAAGTGTCACTCCCCGTCCAATATGTGCACATACAAATACATCCTAGCTGGAGACCAGTCAATAGGGCGAGTATTCAGCTGCACCGGGTTGAATGGCCCCTTTCGTCAGGGAGTATAGGTCAAATTTGTTATTTTTATTACACGGATTATCAGAATCTACACATTCACATTTGAACTTTCAATCACACTCTTTTGAACGATGGGTTTCCGGTCTTTTTTATGTGTTTGCGTGGTCATCATCATAAGCATCAATGTTTTAGCGTTCATCGTTGGAACAATATATATTTGATCTATTGTCTGCTAGTATATCTCGGAATTTTTGAGTATACTCAATACCATGCAGCTGTGGGCACGAATACACAGGTGAAACATGCCGCCCCTTGAAAGTTCGGGTGGAAGAACACAGAAAAGCGGTGAGTAAAGGTGAAACCAACAAATCGGGTATAGCTTACCATGTATGGAAAGAAAAGGGAGACCACCTACCCCTCTGGAACAAGGTTGAGATAATTGATCAGGAAGAACACTGGAAAATTCGAAAATTGAAAGAGTCGGCCCATATGCTAGGCAAGCAAAACTGCCTCAGTAATCCTAGCATTGAAATGGATACCATATTGGAACATCTAATAATAAAAGACAGAAAAGAATAATATCAAATAACATCAAAACTGTCACCTGAGGTTTAAGGCTCCTAAAAATTAGTTCCTGTTGTCCACATGGACACATAGCACAGTGGTTACAGCATCAGACAAATTACTGTAAAGTTATCTGATGGTTCTAGGTTCGATCCTAGTGTGAGACAATATAACAATACTACTAATGCTAAGAGAGGAGTACAGTCAATATACCCCCGTGGGATAAATAAAGGGTTCGGTTCATTACTTCCCCAAATCTACCAGATGATATCTGACGAAAGCCGTAGAGTGTAACGGCCGAAAAACAACCAAGATGAGGATGGTCCGAATATCAATAGAGATAAACTATTGTCCACTGTTTTTGTTATTTGATTATTTTGGTACATAAGCTCTTTCATTTGGTCCCAACACTATACAAATTTGGTCTAAAAAAAGATTTTGAGTAATTAGATTTTGGTATTGAAGTCACTTATTTTGGCCCTAAAACCATGCAAAAGAAATCTTAAAAATTAACAACAACTCGACGAAGAAGAGACTGGTCAGAAGTCAGAGCGTCCGCCGTAAAGATCGACGTTTGGCCACTCTTGTTGCAAAATGCATCTGGTAAACCCAAAGAGTCATACACCTGTAACAAATACGGACACTGAAGTATTTCTTCTGCTATGTGTACACATGCTGTCAAGCATATTGCTATCTTGTTTTTTGATTTGTGTTCAACTGTAGAGTAATGTTAAAGTATGTTGTTTATCCAGTATTTTTTCTCATTTTTCTTTCTTCAAAATTTTGAAATTTTGCAATAGGAGCAGTCCTAAGTCAAGGTTATCTCCATTGTGGAAATGGTTATTCCATCTTATGATCTCAAATATATTTATTGGTACTCATTGAGTTTCAGGAAGTTGAGACTGAATGATTTGATTGGAACATTTTTCATGAGTCACCGTTTTGAAGCCGTATCGGCTGCTAGAGAAGCTAAGATGTTCGCTTTTATAATCAATTTCTTTCATTAATTTTTTTTTTACAAATAGTTTTTGAACAAAATGTTTTGTTTTCTGAATCAAAATCATCCTCTTATTTTTCAGGTGAGTACCTTTTTCCTTTTGATGAAGAGAATTGGAAGCAAAAAAGTCAGATCTCTTCCAGGGATACTTCTCTTGACTTTTTTTTAGTCAGTACTTACGGTAAGAGAACATTTTCTTACAAAAGAGTAGCTATGTTGACTTGAACTAACACTAAATCACCAAAGTTTTTTTTGTTTTGTTTTTTTTCCGTTTCGACTACGGTATACCTGACTAAACTCAGATTCGAATCACCATAAAAGAGAAAATATATCAAAGGGATCTGTGATCAGGCAAAACTACTTCTGTGTGAATCCGGCACTCCTACAGTGTATCGATAAAACAACAATGTGAGGTACTGCTGGGAGGCCCTGGCTTAGTGGTAATGATGCATCAGTCCCGAAACAATGTCTGCTAATTTTAACAGCAATAGTTGTATGAATCTATTATATGTGCATCGTGAATATTCCGTTCAGTCACTTAATGTTCTGCTTTGATAATGTAATAATTGATAAATGCAGTCAACTGATTGATTAAGCATTGATTTTCATTCAGACCTGCTCGTTTTCTTTCCATTATTGTTTTCATCACAACGTTTTGGCCGATCAATCTTCCGACCATTTCCATGTCATCACCATTATACATTATTTTGTGCAAGCTCCCTCATTTGTTCTCTTTCCTAACTAGTTTCCTCATCTCTATTGTCTCAATCAAGACAGTCCGGTCGTTCTACCCTCCGACCTTCCTTGTGCTCTTTCTTTTAAAGTTGATTCCTCTGGATCGATTGCCTGATTGCCTTATCTTTGATGTGTAAAGTAACATTCTAGTTGCACTTATCTCTGGCCTTTCTCAAATTGTTATTTTTATTCATCATCGATTTTTCTCCTTTGTTTTCTTTAACGAAATAGTCTGAGTGACTTCGGGTGTCTGAGATGTTAGGGAACCTTCTAATGTAAAGAATTTCCCCTCCCTTTTAAATTACATCTTGCTTATCACAAAATGAGTTCATAACTTCCATTAGGTTAGCCTTTACTGGATTTTATACTATCCCCAATTAAATCAACCCCTTGCTAGGACCCAAATCCTCCCGTATTGCGCGACATATCAGGCCATGACTTGATCCCTATTTTCAGAATGATCTATAGTGACTCAACCATTTTTATATTTTTTAATAAAAGTGGAATTTTGGAGGGCTACAATGCTTTACCGAAGCCCAACATAGGCTGACTCCTACGGCTAATGTGCTCCAGCTGTGATTAAATTCAATGATAAGTGGAGAGTTGAGAAATAGATTCATGACTTTCGCGAAGAAGGGCATTTTGCGAAGGGAAAGCAAATCGTCCAGATTTTTCAAAGAATCTTTATCTCAAATTGGTTATTCCATTATTCAGAAACAGACATATCTAATCACACAAAATAAACAGTCATGTGACCAACATCTTCCAGCTGCATGCTATGATGGGGTGTTCAGTTAAAATTATCGGAAGGGATATCAATGAGTAAGTTACTTCTCTTGCTATCTGTAGCATCACTAAGAATATGAATAAAAAAAAGCAAGCGGAAAAACCAGACCGATTCATCATTTAATTACATTAAAAATCAAACTCCCATAAAGATTTATTTGTAAATGCCTATTATCCAAACAGTCAACTAGTCTTTTTTTTCTTTAAATCCTTTCTCCACATAAGAAGCTGAAAAGGTCTTTTCAGGCCGGTTGAATGTAAAATTTTGCTATTTTGGTCCCTCAGTCTTTGTCCACCAACGTTTACGCTTGTTTCTGTGTGTGTTTTTTTTTGTTGTTGTTTTTTTCTTTTCTCGTTTTTGTTGTTTGTTCTGGGGTTTTGTTTTTTGTGTTTTTGTTTGTTTTTTCAAAATGGACTACCTAATGACCCTTACAAAAGCCAGGAGGAAAACTCATTCACTGATCACCCCTTTTCCTAATTTTCTTTATTAATCACCACCAACACGGCATGTCGATAATAAACCTTGGTCACTGGACGGTTTCTCTTTTTTAGTGACTAACCAAACCTCTTTTTTATTTGTTTGGATTTGACAGCAGTGATTTTGTTCTCTTTTAATCTGCTCAATTTACCTCATTCTGCTTTATTGAACTCCAATAAACACAGAAAGAGGTAATTGTAGCGCTCAGGCAAAATGAACATTTGTTTTCAACGCAATAATGAGAGGAAGACCAATAAAAAAAACACCTGCCCTGACACGTGAGAAAGAGTAAATAAATTGTGAACAATGCATAAATAAGGTTGTTTTTTTTTCTTTAATGCTAATTATACAGAGTTTGAGAATTACATTTTCAGTTAAACTAGGCTGTGTAATCATTTTATTTCAATTCACCGAATGTGCATCCGTCCATCTGAGACAGTCTAGCGTCAAAAAACTATTCAATGTACATCCCCATGACATTTTCTGTGTGCATTCATATGAGCCCCAGAGAGGTGTTTATCAAATTAGATCTTGGAAATCAGCCCCGAGTATTTTCAGCGGGTGTTGATCAATTCACAAGAGAAAAACTTTATTGAAACAGACACAGTTTTTAGTGCCCAAGGCACAAAATATTTGACTGATGGCTTCTGTAGCCAGAGTATTGGAGAGGGGGAGGGGCTTAGTCGCATCTCAAGGGGATACTAAGAGGAAGACAAAACTTCGTTCAGAGATTCTGTCCGTCTGTCTGTTTCTCTCTGTCTCTCTCTCCCTCTCCCCCCTCTCTCTCTGTCTCTGTCACTCTTTGTCTCTCTCTCTCTCTCTCTCTCTCTCTCTCTCTCTGAAACATCACAAGATCTATTCTACCCCCCTCTCAAAAGTATGAGAGCAATTTTTATCGTTTAAATGGCTTTTAATGGCAGCCGGCTTCTGCTTTAAATAGACGATTTTTCTTGAAAAAAAAGATGTAATTACATCGAAAGAATAATTACTATCTGAAACAGGAATAGTTGATAAGAATATCTTTCTGAATAATTAAGTGTATACATTACAATGAAACAATATACGTATATCTTAATTACAACTTTTGATTTTGAATGTTATGTATAGAATTTCCTAAAATCTTACAATGAACGTAATTTTTTTTTGTATATCTCACTTTCAAAAAGTTTGATCTATTTTACATTTCGTAGGTAGTTTTTAAAATAACTGACCTCTCCAATCCCAAGGATTCACACCCTCTCACCGATTGATACTGAAATGATGCACTAGAGATGAAAATAAACTTGGATTTGTTCAAAACTATGACAATTTGATTCAATTTAGAGTAGATTAAATACCGCCCCAACGTGAAGAGTAAATTGAATCAAAGAAATGGATTTATAAAACAGAGAAATCGAAATATGAAAATCAGATAGCATTCATTTTTTTAAAAGAATTATCGATAAAAAAATTGAAGTCAGCAATTTTCATTCACTTACTCACTACTGGAAGGAATTTAGCTTGAGATTAGTTGCAATAAAAAGCGACAACTATTAGGTTGAAAGTAACCAGTAGAAAAAATAATTGTAATGATGACTAAAATTCAATTTTATTCGGTGTATTTAATTCTATTTTTCTATCAGTAATTCTTTTCTTCTTTTTAGAATTAAATGCCATCTGATTCCAAGCAATCCATCTTTTTTTTTTTTTATATGAGATCTTTTTTTCTGGACATTCATAGTTTCTGCCCGTTAGGGGAAGATATTCAACATGGTTATCGATATCGATTTGAATATTTCTTACGGTATCATGGAATTTGTATGGAAGCACGCAAAGATAATCATGCATGGCCCTCTCCTATCGACATTCTAAAATAGACATATTCATTTATTATCTATCTACCGTTCAGACATTCTAAGGCAGACATTTTGAGAGACAATTCATATTAAAATCATGCATCTAAAATTTTAGAAAAACAAACAATGATTCAAACGATAAAAAAAGTATAAAACTTAATAAAAAAAAAAAGAGCTTATCAGTACATTGGAACTTTTACCATGGATATTTTATTGATTTTTTTTCATTTTCCCGAGATTGTTTCACACGTCTCAGCTGATAACTCAAAAATGCCCGAATAGTGTATCGTCTATCCCAGAATATCTAAATATATGTAATTTATTCTATACTTAAAATTATCTTTAGTTGCATGTACTTTTTTCCTCAAATGAGATGGCAAACTACAACAGTATTCTAATCTGTTAGAAGGAAATTGATTTGTATTTGTAACATTGTTCTTGCAGTAGACATAAAAAGTAAAATCTTCCCTGGTTTATCAAACATTATCTTCCCATAATTTGTAAAACCATTTAACACATTGAGTATTTCGATTAAGTCACTTTTAGCCCTCTTTTATAGCTAATATGTCATAAATTGTCTAAGATCATAAATTGCCAAAGAAAATAAACAATCTTTTATGCCAGAACATTTGCAAAACATTAACAAAAGGATGGATGAGAATCAGTCAAGTTACAACAGAAATAATGGTAGGCACACAAAAGGTACTTATTCATCCGCATTCCCACGAAGAGCAAGACGTGACACAAGGTCGAATATAACGTGGGATGGTTACCTGCTCAGAAAATAGCTCCAGCCACCGCGACCAAAGTAACGAAAGCGTCTGTGTACAGCGTGAATCATGAGAAGTTTATTTATTCGCGACTAAATGGCTTGGCAGTAAAAGAAGGGTGTGGGTTTATAATCTGCTTTGCTAGTACGGATGTCCTGTGGAAACATACTGGTATGCATATGCAAGTTCATATTGGGGAAGAGGTGATAAAACAGACCTTGAATGGAATTTTTGATGGTCGGGGTTCATACAAATTTGAAAAAACAAATTGTCGGGTTCGAAATTTTCCAGCAATTGTTGACTATAAAACGATGTGTCGACTGTTAGTATTATGAACTAAATTGATTAGATAACTTTTGGAATCGTGTAATAGGGACGGTTTTGTTTGGAGAAAATAGATTCTGAGTCAAAGATTATATGTTAGCTGATTAGCGTTTCTTTATGCTTTGGCCCATTATTTCACCGACTTGCACTTCTAGTGGTTTTCAAGTTCAACAAGTTGAATTTTCCAGAGCGTCAAACATGAATTTCGTGACTTGAACGTTTCCAGTACCGGTATTATGTCTGTTTTGCTTACGTCACAGAATTGCCGATCTAGTGATTTTATCTCTAGATTTTGTGAGATCCCAAGCTGTCCAGCGAAAGATAAAAGGAAAGAGGCTGGCGGCTACATACAATATTGTGCTAATATAAAAGTTTCTTTCATTGACTACAGGAATGTTTTCGTCAACTTCCTCTTATCTTTACACTTACATGACACATAAGTCAAAAGTATATTTTTGCTGCCATGCAATTAAGATTGTGACTTACCGCTCTAATAAATAGTTTACAAAACCTTCTCTGCAAGGGTAAAAGACATTGCTCTGATTTCAAACTGATTTCAAACTAATGTCAACTTATCTGAGTCAAATTAGAAACATTTGTCATCAATAAAGGTTTAGAGATAGAACATTGAGTCTTTGAATCATAGTCAATTGCTTTCTGAAACGCCTAATTAGTTCTGTTGCAGCAAACGTGACAGAGTTGATGGAAATAAAATTAAAGCTATATTAGCAGTTGATCATTAGACTTTAACAAATAAATCACTTGGAAAGACTGGCACAGCATGCATTGTTTCGACAACTATTTTCTAAAAGCCGTGAGTGCAGATTGGAATTAAAGAAAATGATATTAGAACTCACATCCCTACTGCCACAGTGAACCCAACTGCCTAGACCACTTAGCTATGAAAGCATCATGGATAGCAAAAGTCAAATGTTACCTTTTAAATCTCTCCTGCACTCTGGATATCTTCACCGTATGTATTGCTTTTCTTTTTAGTACTTGTAGTATCATTGAAGAGTTAAGTGACAACCCAAATTGGGTTTTGATGAAATTTCAGAAAAATAGAAATCAAAATTTTGATGAAGGTAAAATCTATACAGCTATTTGGAGTGATTCGTGTAATGATACAAGAGAGATGATAGAATAATCGATCAGTTAAATGAAATATTTACAACCCTATTCTGAATATAATGACTGACTCTCGACCAAAAGTACATATTAGAATTTTCACTATTTTATTCCCCAAGATAAGCAAGTCTTTGGAAAAATACTGATTAAACCACCCAGCATTTCTATTACAATGGTACTGATATTCGTGAGTAATTGTTTTTTTTTTTTAGGTGATTAAAAGTGTAATGATTTGCTCGTTTTCCAAATGGAAATAAGTAGCTTCCACTTGTCACTCCTCTTGTCACCAAAAAACGAATTTTGAACGGGTTAATTAGCGTTTTCGATCATTTTTAGACATAATCAATCAGAATATAACTCTTACTACCCAAGAACTACCAAGAAAGTTTCCTTTTCAAAGTTATATCGTATCATATGATACATTGTTTTGCAAACAAAGAATGAGTTATGCTTGTTATTGAAAAGATTTACAAAACTGATGCCCCTTTTTTTCCTGGCACAGAACATGGAAATGAAAGATATATCAGTGTAACTAGCAACCACAGTTTGGTGATTTTGATCAGAAACCACACACTATAAACGGCTAAATGATGGTCAAATGTCAATATTGTTAATATAGTACAATATCATTGTATACATGCACACACACTCACAAAGAATCAATTGAAATTACTTCATAAAAAAAGTCGAGTGTTTTGGTTAGTAAGAATAGCAGGGTTATGTTTGGTGTTATGATTTAATTGTAAGTACAACCACTTACTTGACTTTAGAAATATGTATTTTTCCCAAGATGTAGAAACGAATTGCTCATTGATATAAACACTGTTATTTGCAAACATTTTTCTCCCATTTTTGTCAAATAAAATATTCAAAAGAAATAGAAAAAAGGCCAAAATGTCCAAAGTTCATGGCTGAAGGGTTTCAAATAGCTTTATTTAACCATAAAATGGCCAAAATTGCAACCCTTGGACAAAACCATAATCTTGAACTAAATCAAGGTGAATACTGACCCGAGTCGTTTTTGCAAGAAAAAAAAATTTGATAAGATGAAACACACATCACACTTCACAGACATTTTACGGTAATTGGGAAATTGCCAAACTTATGTTTCCTTGGCTGGGTTGCCAGATGCCTTTTGTCACACAAAACCAAATTTGTATGGTCTTGGAACTAAATCAAGTAGCCGCAGTACCGAAATAATAACTGTAAGAAACACGGTGAAAAAAAAACTTCTATTGATGACATCACACCTATTATGACATAATGGCAGCTGGTAGTTAAAACAGAAACCCACCCTCTGTTTGTCGTTCAACTTGACTGGGACCGACCAAAACATCTAAAAATACCTACAGGGTCTTACAATTTGACCTGATGTTTTTTCTCTTAGAGTTGTGACTTCCATGAACTTGAATGCGTCATTATTGAAAGAATAGCTTCACATTATTAACACATACTTTGGAAAACATTACTCAAATGGAAATTAATTCTTGAAGAATAAATATCATGAACTTTGAAAAATATATTATCAACAATGAAAATGCTCGAAAATTAATATTTTTTTTACAATTTTTTTAGCATAATCTTTCCCCTGCATTTACCAGTGTCTAGTTTCAAATTAAGGTGATCACCATATTTAGGATAAATTTGAAAATTTTCATTACCATTTCAATTTTATCTGGACACTGAAATCCTTTTTCTTTTTTCTTTTTTTTTTTTTTTGGTATTATGGTGACAATATTGGTTGACTGTTTCTATGGATCGTCCCCCCCCCAAGAATGAAGTATTTTTAACTCTTCAAACGAAATTGAAGAGGCACCTGTATTCACTGGTCTCCATCTATCCGGCTGCTTGTCTATCCACATGATCTCTCTAAAAGTATTATCAATGAAATTTTGTGAAAGGGCTGACGGCAGGGTGAGGGAGAATGAGATAATTTTGGGTTAGGGTTGAAAGAAAATTTAATAAATTGAAATATATTTTTTGATTAATTTTTACAGAATATCTCTCAAAACTCTTTATCAACTTTAATCAAATATGCTGGTAGGGTGGGAAATAAGCTACCAAAGACTTAGCTTTATTCTGGTGCACACCAATTTAAAGTTACTCTCCGTAAGTTGTAGTTATATGTCCGGATAACTTACCACCAATTTTTCACGTCCTTCCAAAGTATAAAGCAAAAAGTTCCCAATTAATATCGTTGAAGTGTGTACAATAGTCGTGGGGAAAAGTCATCAAATTTTAGGGTGGAACCATGAGCAATTCTTTTGGTTGAAAATGGCGTTAGCACAATTGTGCACTCTCAGAGTGCTTCCTAGTATCAAATAATGTGTTGCAAAAACTGAATTTATTACACTTCACAAGTGGTAGTCACGATTGTATAAGGAAAGAGGCTGTAGTTTCAGCGGAATTAGATATTAAATCAATACTCACTAGAATGAACGCCCGTGGGTAGGAGTTTAAGATACTTGGAGTGGAAACATATTTATTATAAACATTCACGCTTCGAATGACATGTGAAAAATAGACCCTTACAAACTTTCTCAGATATAAGACTACGATGAGTTACAGGCACAGAAGTTTTGGAAACTAACAGAAACAAATAATAGGGGTTAAGTTTTGAATGCAAATGAATTTTGTAACGGTTCAACTCTTTAGGTCATTCTGGTAATAAAAGAAATATTCAAAAGGAGTAATATTTGATTGAATTACCCCACATGTACTTTCAGTATTTAAAAAAATCTCACAAGAAGCTTCAATTTTTTTATCTCTTTCATCAAAAAGTTCTATAGTGATCCAATCACAATAGTTAATAGATAAAACAATTTTCAAATAACCAATTGTTACCACTAGGAGACTCGAGCATTGGCTCAAAGAATGTCGTTATTTTTTTCAATCAAACAATTCATATGAAACTACATCTGTATCAGATGTAGGCAAACGATGGCTTATAAGACAGATCTGATCCACAAATGGATTCTGAACGGGCTACAAGTGATAATTTGGGTGCTATGATTACAATTCATGTTAAAACTCTCAGTATCGTTACATCGTATCGAAGGTTGCGTTGATTGGGATGAATTGTGACTAAATTGAGTCCTTTAATTGTAAGATGGTATATATGGTTGGACATAAATGGTTTTCTACATTGCATTGTTTGAAGTGAGAAATATGTCTGTGTGTATCAAAATGGATATTTGTTATGTTTAATGTTCTTAATTATATTGATCCGACCCTCTCAATAAAATGGATTCTGGTGGCTTTCAGAGACCTAAAAGCAGACACATCTGCGTATGTGTGGCAGTGAAACGTTTATGAACAATTAGGAATGAGACAAATTTAAGTGTAAAAATACATAGAATCTTTATCAGTCGATTGATGCTTTGTCAAATCAATCGACTAATATAATATATATATATATATATATATATATATATATATATATATATATACATATATATATATATATATTTATATATATATATATATATATATATATATATATATATATATATATATATATATATATATATATATATATATATCCCGGACAACCTCAGCTCAAACCTGAATCTAGGTTTTTCTCTTCGATAATGATAGAAAGTGTGCAATAGTTCTCGATTTTTTCACTTCCACACTGCTCATTGTCCATCATTACAGCCAAACACACACACACACACACACACACACACACACACACACACACACACACACATATATATATATATATATATATATATATATATATATATATATATATATATATATATATATATATGAGTGTGTGTGGGGGTGTATCAGAAGTATCAAAGGCGATTACTATCCAGACATTTATCCTTGAATCTCGTTTAATTGAGATTTTATTTTAGTATATGCTCTGTCCAGCCACTTTTAACATTTGACATAGCAGCTTTAGACTGTTTTCTGTATACCACAAATTTGATCGAGAGGAGGATTACGTGGTCTCAACCTGAGGAAATTGCAGTAATACTTCCTTTGATTTACCTGACATCTGATCTCTGGCGTAAATTCGGAATCTGCGTGAAATCAGCGAAAAAGTAAAGGTCATAAAGCTCCATGGACAGACTGATATAAGTTTGATTTTACGCCCGGGAACCGAAAAACCAACCCTACAGGATACGTCATATCATCATTACCCAGTGAAAATCCTTGTATTATCCGTCATCATTATAGAATGTTCAATGGATTTTATTAATTGATAATAAAACAGTATGTTTTCTCTGATTATTAAAATTCGAAATCTAAAGTTTTATTAATTGTGTGGAAACATAAATTATTCCGGCTCTCCTTTGATTATTGGAATTATTTTTCACTTTTTGCACCTGTAATATAACTCATTTGGTTTACCTTTGACGCCCAAATATGATGGCAATCATTAAGTAAATTTGCAATTGTATTTTACATATTCAAAACACTATGTTACACAATATTTTTTTTTATTTAGCTTCAATATATCTAGTCTATTAAATAAAGCAAAAGGTAGAAATAGGTAAAGATACAAAAAAGAATTATAGTAGATATGTAAGACTTGTCGGTTTGGCTCAGTAGATAAATGAGTAAGGAACTGATCGCTTTGTTGTTATTTCTGTGCGCTGTAGGGAAATCTTGATTATGTATAAATCAGTGACTGGACAAACAAACTACAAAGAAGTTTATTCACTTGTATCAGTTAAAGATTTTCGTTTGCGTTGGAACAGAAGATAAACGATTGCAAACTTGGAAAATTAAGTAAGGATTTTTTTTCTTATATAAAAACAAGAACAACAACGTTAACTCTTGACTTAGACTCGAATTTGTCAACGAGTTCCGCAATCTTTGATTTATATGCGGAAGGCATCAATTGTTCATTTGATTCCTTCAAGTTTTGCACCTGTAATAGATTTTAATGTTTGCTTCATCATTGGCTCTTTTCTTATTTTTGTCTGCTTGGTCTTTTGAATTATCGCCTTTATACCTGGCGGGTGAGCATTTGTGTGACTATCTAATCAATCAATAAATAAAGAACTATTTTTTATTTATAACTTATATACTGAATATAAAGTTTGTAAAATTTAACATTAACTTTATTAGACAAGTTTATTCCTCAGAATATGATTTTTCAACAGATATATTCATCTTGACACACTGTTTCTTTGCATACAGTTGACTGATTCAACTCAAGTTCTGAGTGAATCCTGTTCTTTGTTTGACTTGTTCTCAAAGGGTATTATTTTGTAAACTTCATCTGTCTCTATTGTTCTTTCCCTATGTTTGATATACCCAATAATCCTGAAAAGAAGAGTATACAACCAATGCATTCTCTCGAAAGTCACTTATGGAGCTGGAACATGGAACATAACCGAGAGACAGACCCGCAAAATGAGAAGTATGCAACGTGCAAATGAGAGAATTATGGTCTGCCTTCCATGGAGAGATCAGAAGAAAGCTCAATATATCAGGAAGAGAACAGATGTCCGTGACATCATAGAAACTATTAAAAATCTTAAATGGCAATGGGCAAGCCATGTTGCAAAAATGAAAGACAACCAATGAACATCACGTCTCACAACATGGATCCCCAGAAATCACAAGAGAAACCAAGGCCGACAGAATACCAGATGGAGAGATGAACTGGACAGATATAGGAAATACCGGCTCCGTGACACCGATGATAGAGAATTGTGATGAATCCTAGGGAAGGTCTATGTCCAACAACTGATGTTAAACGACTAGTGATGGTGATGAAAAACCATAGATATCGATCATGGCGGATGGTTCATTTTTTTTTGTTTGTTTTTACATTTTTTCGTGTGTTTGTGCAAATGTTCATGCGTTTGTGCGTCAGAGCACTTATGGCCATACAGTTGTGTCTGCAGACTTGAAAATTTCAAACTGCAATAACCCTTCTAGAAAAATTTTTTTTCCAGTTTTTGGAAATGGAAGCTTCTTTTGGCTTTTGGTTGGTTTTCTTCACACGGATTTATCCCCCGGAATCTAAATATTTCAAGTACTTTATTTTGAATGTTTTCCAGTAGAAGACAACAGTGATTTCATAAGTCATTTTCATTCTTCTCTTCCTCATCCTCTTTCTCCCACGATTTGAACTCACAAACCTGTCTAATGACAGGGCCCGATTGACACATCTTAGATATCAAAGGAAATTTAACATGCAGTTATGCACAGGCTCATCTCAGACTAATACATAAATCTATACATATAGATATGTTTCTCTTTGGTTTTGGGTTTTTTTTTTCTTGTCTACCTCGCTCTGTTTCCATTATCTTTATTATGAGATGCTTTAACATCTAAGGATGATGTGTGTTACGTCCAGTGTTGTATGGAAATCTAGTTACACCCCCTTCCCATATTTGCCAATTTAGATGTTTTTCATCCAAAACTAGATGTTTCGGATTGCATAGACATGCTAGACGATCTTAAATGCTGTAATAGTAAGCACGACTAAAGATCCAAGTGGGTTTCCCATTATGTGCTTAGAGTGATGAAAACTATTCATTATGATTTATATATCCGTGCATTCATCTCCTTTTTAGCATGTGTTGTATTGATTTAAGTTATCAGTTAGTGTTCTATGGAATACTGTATACTCTTGGCTTGAAGTTGCTAGAAAACGGTGCATATTTTAGATGGTCAAGTCCTCCAGTATCTATAAAAAATATTCTGAGATAATTCCAAGGAGTTGAATTTGGGGGGGGGGGGGCATGTTTTTAGAAACTATGAAGAAAGACCTTTTATTCTAAATTTTCCGTTTATTGTCATAAGATTCCTTGAGAACTGCAGATCCAAACAACTTCACACTGCATCAGGTTCTTTGATTACATATACTTGGGGAATGCCGAATTCATACAAACGCCAATCGTTGAGTATACACACGGACAGAAATTTTGCCTATTGTAGAACCATTGATACTATTCACAAAATCAGACCTGAACATTGAAAATTAAGCGAAGGTTGATGTTTATTGTTGTCACGGCAGAAAAATCAATTTAAGCCTAGTGACCTGAGACTTTGTGAACGATTGAAAATATTTTTCATAGGCAGTATCTGAAATTCGTTAAAATTAGTTCGTCACAAGAAACTGGAAGAAAAATCAATCTTAAAATAAATTGGTATTTTTTTAAAAGATACTTCGACCTTCCCTCTTAAAAAGCGGACAATTTTCCTACCTTATATTTTGCCAGTCACAATGTTGCATATGATTGCAGGGTTTTTTCAATCGGGATGTCCAGCGGTGGTCTAGCTCTCTGGCAAATCGGCCAGCCCATAGCGCTTTTTTTAATTCATCATGCCACCTTTTTACTTTTGTCAGCCATAATCTTGCATATGATCCTGGGCATCTAAGTAGAGAGGTTCAGCAGTGATCTGGCATTCTGGCAACATGACCAACCCGTAGTAACATTGACTGTCAAATGGATTTCGGGATATCACTCCATATTCTCTGATATACTGTGGTATCTTCTTTTTCATTCGTTCAAAGCCTCAGGTTGTTTTTATGATATATATATATATATATATATATATATATATATATATATATATATATATATATATGTATATATATATATATATATATATATATATATATATATATATGTATATATGTATATATATATATATATATATATATATATATATATATATATATATATATATATATACTTATATCAACAATTTATTTTATGCATGTAAATGTTTGACCGACTAGACGGTTATAAAAATTTTCCATTGCTATAGAAAAAGAGAAGGATCCAGGATAGTGAGTGTGAAGGGGGTAGTCCCCATGTTTCAAAAACATGTTCCAATCCATTTATCGAATTCGACTATACTTATGATCGGTGGAATTCATTATCCTGAATATGATTTAACCGCCGACTTATTTACCACAAGGAAATATCATTCCCTTAGCCATCATGTGCCGTGTGGAAAATTAATTGGAAACAAAGGGAGTCAATTGTAGGGCTTACTTCAATGTACTGTTGAATTTACAAAAATACCGGTTGACGTATATTTAGTATAATTAGTGCGATTTCTTATTTTTAAAGTGCCCTATCTGCACAATTATTGGGAAAGAAGACATCTATTGTAAAATTTGTACCATATTTTCCATATATACACGATATATTATCCCACGTCCATCGTCGGAAACGAATGCATCGGCAAATTTTACCACTTTTGTAAATATGTGCACCAGTGAAATTGGATTTGGGCATTGGTTTTCTTTGGGGAGAGGAGAATTAAGTGGAATGAATTTTTTTTTTTTTTTGCTTGGACGTTTTTTTTGTTTTTTTTTTACTTTCCACGACGTCCACAGAACTGGATTAGGCAAGTGCAATGCTTGCAGTTTTACTATTCTAGCAACAGAGTTAATCCGGCACTGGATGTCCCTTGACATTGACGAAATCTGACTCACCGAATATCTGTTCACTTTTTCAATTTGGTATTTCGTAAACAACATCTCCCTGGAGAGTCTTATACGTAATTGTTTGATGTCTGTTGTATGAATGAACCACTTGCTGAACACGCTTCTAATAAGTATCGCTCAACAAGATCCTACGTTCTACAGTGGAATATCTAGGCACCAGTTAAGTTATTTCATCCCTATCTTGTTCGTGCTAAATTGGATCATATCCAGGAGCTGATATGAGAGTTACTGTTGGTGTGATTCAAAGAGGGAGGGAGAGAGAGAGAGAGAGAGAGAGAGAGAGAGGGGAAGGAGAAAAAAGAGTGAAAGAGAGAGAGAATGATAATAAGCTACAAATAAAAAAGTCTCCCGTTGAAATTGTCGGGTGTACGTAATTGGGTATCGTTGTCACTAATATCTCCCAAGCAAGTTCTATCTTGTCAACAAAACATTGGGGTACGTGATCCCAGCAGTGTAATGTTTATATATTTATATATTTATATATATATATATATATATATATATATATATATATATATATATATATATATATATATATATATATATATATATATCGTAATTAGGAGCTTACTCACTGGTCAGAGAAACAAACAACATTGGGAGCTTTGCTGTTTCGACAAATATATCAGTATTAACTATGCTCGTTGAATGAGAGAATAGGAATATGGAATAAGTCAATTTTCTTTCAAATGGGGAAGGCTTGTTCATTCATATGCAATATATTTGGAATCTTATATGAGGAATCTGTACCTGAAATCTCGTTCAGCACAGATTCACATTATTTGGAATACGCCGTTAACAAACCTCATTTTGATATAACTAAAGCGAGAAGTCCATGATAAGGACATGATATTCTGGTATTGAGTATTTCAATGATTTAGTCAAGAAATACGTACAGAAATACGAAATATTTTGTTTCCCACTACTTGATTTCGTTTGGAGTCTAAGACTTGTGTCAAGTCTGATACATCTAAAACATTTAACACCAGGTGTCTTACACTTTCGATACAAATAGAGACATAACCTATAGGGCAAATAGATTATATATGAACGCATTTTAGTCTAGTCCCGATTTGTCATCTGAAAATATTAACATCTGCCTAAATTTTCACGGCTTCACTCAAGTATATTTGAGATTCTTTTTATGCTTAACTGTGACAACGAAGTTATAGAGGAATATGTATTTCCCTGTCTCTTCCCGTTGGTCTGTCCACATGTATATACAAGAGTTTTCAATATTTCAAAAAGGGTGGGCCATTAGCCGGATAAATGATTATATAATGATGCTAGTACAGTACTTGATTGAGAAATATTCTCGTTATTTTACCAGAAAATGGTTAAAAACAAACAGTGAATAAAAATGCTGAATTGATATTTCAAGGGAGGAAACACAATATTTGTACATTTTAAAAGAATTTCCATTCTCTCCTCTCTTTTTCAACATTTTTTTTATTCTGATAATTTACAAAGTAGGTAGACATATGTGGTCTGAGTGTTTTTCTAGTTATAATTGTATCAACTCCACATTTTCTACGAGCAAACATTTTCAAATCAACATCTACGAATCAAATATTTGCCTAAGGTTCATCATAATCGAAAATGTGTTACTTTCAAAGTTGAGACTTGTGCAATTTCCCATCCAAATATTTGATTTAATTTCAATTTCATCCTGTCATCGAACCGGAAACATCAATGATAAATGTTTTATAAAATCTACTTTTGTGTAATTTTATTCATTCTAAAGGTTTATAATTCACATACCTAGTATCAATAAGAAAAAAAACACAGTCTAGGAATTCATTCAGGATTGTAAGCGTTGGATAACTGAACGATTCTTAATCTTTTAGCAGCTTGGTAGATGCATTGATATATATATATATATATATATATATATATATATATATATATATATATATATATAAATATATATAGAGAGAGAGACAAACAGACAGACAGACAGACAGAGACAGAGACGGATACAGATAGACAGACGGACAGACAGAGAGAGGGAGAGACTTCAATAGATCCAAGGAGAACACAATATAATTTCTGCAAATGAATGCAATTCCAGTATCATTATTATTTCATTTTTTTTTTTTTTTTTTACATATTACAACTTGTGTTATGGTTTTTAATAAGCCCTTTAATAAGTAATATTTTCCTTTCTTGATTTTACGGATGGAAACCATTCCGGTTCTCCAAATACTGCTGTAAACAGAGTAATTTTTTTTTTAATACCAGAAGAGACACTTAATATCCGAAGTATGCGTTATGATATAGAGTATAAAAAGATTAAAATTTAACACATATGCCGAATATCCTAATTTTGAATTCACACACAAACACACGTATGTATATATATATATATATATATATATATATATATATATATATATATATATATATATATATATATATATATATATATATATATATACATATATATATATGTATATACATATATATATATGTATATACATATATACATATATACATATAATCATAATCACTTGATTGTATTGGATGACTGCTGTGCCATCATTATACCTGTTCAGTGCTCGGATGTCCCTCTTTAGCTGCTGACCTTTAAGATCTAAAGAAAACATGACGGACAAAACAGCTCGAGGGATTGATTTATTTTATCAGTGGAATGGCAATCTCCTGCACGTTTGTATGCTTCTTCAGTTCAGAGTTCAACCCCCTGCACACACTCGCAGACACAGATATAAATATCCGTACAAAGAGAAAGAGTGTGGGGGATAAACCTGCCAACATTTACAAACATGAATAAATCAGTAAAATAAAAGATGGTGAATAAGACCATGTATTTCATTCGGTGAAAATAACTACATATATATATATATATATATATATATATATATATATATATATATATATATATATATATATATATATATATATATATATTCAGTCATTCCTCCTGAATACAAACATAGATACAAATGCATATATACATAAATATATATATATATATATATATATATATATATATATATATATATATATATATATATGTATGTATATAAATATATGTATATATATATATATATATATATATATATATATATGTGTGTGTATATATATATATATATATATATATATATATATATATATATATATATAAACTGGATTCGCTGCACAAACATATATATTCACTTTTATTCACTGAATATATATATCTATATGTATATGTGTGTGTGCGTCTGCGTGTGTGTATGTGTGTGTGTGTATGTGTGCATCTGATTCTGAACATTGTTGATTGAATTTGTTGAAACATGTAACTCAATAAGAAGAAAAATTCATAATGAGAGATCTTTTGAGTCAGACATTATACTTATTTCATTTTGTTTTCAATTGGTTTTTGAGTTTTTCTCATACTTCAGTCCATATAAACTCGTGTTATATACACTTCAAATAGATTTTTTTCTCAAAACTTCGACCGCCCTAGTTGATGATCCGGTCAGAAAAGACTGTGATGATTTCCTTTCCGATAGAAGCCCCGTCATTTTTTCATGTGTCAGTGTTCGAGTAATTGGATATGATATTCGTCTATAAAAAAAAGTTCCAGAATTGCAAAATTGCTTTGAAAATCATACCTGGTACCTGACTGGTGTAGTTCAACATTTTCCAAGCCTTATAAGATGCAGTTGCATCTCCAGCATCGATTGATTATTGTAATAAAATGGATAAAATGAATTTTGATAAATCACGAGAAATTTGAATATAGATTAAATGTTTAATATTAAAGTCAAATTTATATTTATTGAGAGTCGTAATTTTGCTCACAGTGATTGTAGAATCATATTTCCTGTTA
Organism: Thysanoteuthis rhombus; assembly: GCA_963457665.1. Classification (NCBI taxonomy): domain Eukaryota; kingdom Metazoa; phylum Mollusca; class Cephalopoda; order Oegopsida; family Thysanoteuthidae; genus Thysanoteuthis; species Thysanoteuthis major. Next base: position 3,522,627 of record OY735221.1, read on the forward strand.
GATGTTCATATCTGGAGGATCAAAATTTTCCCAAATGTTTAAGAATGCATGTGACTCTTCGTGCCCCCTTTTTTTTTTTAGAGTTAGCACATCTACGTTCTCACTTTCGGATTCTTTTTCCATGTGTCTGCGTTTGTGAGATTATGTGGCTATAAATGGATCAGTATTTCATAATTGCTTGGAAAATAATACCTAATGCCCAACTGATACTACTCGTGATTTCCCCAGCCTAATTTATATGAAAAAAAAAGGGTTAATAAAAAACAAATACTCATAAATTACACGTACGTGTCTTTTGTAATTGTCAACACACGGCTTTTATCGAATCGTTTGATGTAGATGTGAGAGAAATAGTTCCATACGCTGGCTACGTAACCCTGCCCGGGTGTTACTCAAGCTGCTATGGTTTAATTATTTATTTTTGTTCACTATAGTACATGAGGCACTCACCATTCCGAGTACATCAAGGGCCTGTTACGTGGACCCGATCAAACTGAACAATCAGAGCGGACCTTCCTAATCATGCCTCGACGGACACTCTCCCGTGGGGTTTATTAGATTGGCAGAGAGACGCTAATGAGTGCAGTTGTGTACTGTATGACCATTGCATTTATAAATAACCGAGCATGATTACCTAAGCTCAAACAACCCCCACCCTACCATCAAGGGTTGGATCCCTGTGAGTTCTGGTTCGTCAAAAAGTGCTTTTAGTCTCTGGAGAAAATTTACAAATAATTGTCACATGTTGACGTCTTTGTGGATCACTGAATATTGTAAAATTCACTTGTGAATTACCCCAACGAATACATATATCACGTGTATGTAAATGTATACATATATCACATTTGTATGTCACAGTTAGAATAATCCTTCTTTACGAATTTTTTTGTGTTGTACGACACCTTTGAAGAAAACTGTCTTTTTCTGTAATGAAATTAATAATTATGATTTGTATTCGATAATCGCTATCAGACCAAATGTTCTGACAAGAGCAGTTCCATCGAGAGAAATAAATTGAAGTGTAATACCCCATTCGAACAATTCTCTAATATTCTCCCCTATAGCTCCATGGCTGTTTGCTGCCCTGCATTTGCCACTGGGAAGACTAGCATTGAGATACTTCAAAATCACTGATCAATCTTCTTCCCAATAATTCCTGTTTCCATTGTGCTATTGAAACGAGCCAGTAGTTCCATCTAGTATTTTACGGTAAAAAATTGACTGGGTTCTGACAATTTATTGTATGAAATTCATTCTGTATCCCAGCAGACCCAAGGAGTGAATTTCTCTCCCAGGTGGGTTGAAATGCTGGAATCTGTCTTGGATACTCAGAACTTCAGTATTATTGGTCAACTGAACATCGAAATTGACGTGGCAAGCCGATATGTGTCCGTTGTGGAAACTTATGGAAAGAGGGAAATTTATTCAGTGGAGCTGAAGTTGAATGCAGCGAACTTTACTTCTTGCATTGTTACTTCGAAATAAGATTTTAAAAAGTATTTTTTTTTTTATTGATTCAATAATTTGCACATGTTGACCTGCAGGAAAAATCGAGTAGACGAAAATGAAATACAAGAAAGTTGAAACGATACAACGAACATTCTAGTATATTACAGGTGCAAAAGTAAGGAAGTAAAATGAACAATATTTACCTTCCGCCCATTAATCAGAGACAGCCGAAGTTATTTCTTTCATCAAATGAACAGCTTGGACCCAAATATCGATCCAAGTCAAAAGAGCAAATTTTCAGATTACACTGTGTTCAAAATTTAATTTTGTTTAATCAAAACAAAGATGAAATCAAAAATTCAGACTCTTCTGACAACACAAAAAACAAACATGGCTGTGCAAGTGTCAAAATCCTTTGCTCGATTGAAGTTTAAAAAATTAAACATAACAGAATTCATTTCTCCAAACAATATTATTCCAAAATTACATGTCGTATTTCAATTTCTTTATTAGTAGTTCTGTAATAAAATTGATTGACCTGAGTTGACTCAAATGATTGACAAGATCGATGATGGATTCATATCTCAACTTGAGAGAGGGAATTCGTCACCGGTTTCTGCTTCGGTCACGTACTTTGCGTCATTGGTGTGGTCTTCGTCATTGTTGTGAAAAACGGAACTAAAGTCAAAATTCAACAATGGTAGGATTTTGACATTATTGCACCGAAATGATGGAGGACTGATCAAGTTGCATATGACCTGGAAATTTCCGCTCCTGGAATTTATTTCAGCGTTTAACTTTTTTTTACGTAGATTGAACTTTTCTTTTTTTTTTTTGCTGATTAGAATCTCGGTCCGTCGTTGATGATAAGGGAAAATCTTGAATGCAATTCAATATTGGAGAATCGCAATATTTTCCATCTTCACTCTAAGATGTAGACAAACATCCCATTTGTAATGATCCATTCAAACGGCAATAATTTTCCTATCCATTACATGAATACTTTGAAAGATATAGAGACAAAGGAAGAGAGAGAGAGTCTTATTTTTGCTATCTGGGGTAGATACATAGATATGAAGAGTCCTAGATGGATGGATTTATAGATGAACAGTCTGAGATAGATAGATAGATAGATAGATAGATAGATAGATAGATAGATGGATGGATGGATGGATAGATACATAAAAGAGACTTTTATTTTGATGTCGGTAAATAAATAGGTAAGTAAATATATAGATATAAAGAGTCAGTGAGAGATGAAGAATGAGAAGTAATGATCAATAGGCCGATAGATAGATAGAGAGAGATAGGGAAAGAGATATCGTGATCAATATATGTAAGGTACATAACGGCGACCGCAAGTCTTAGACATTAGCTCACGTATCGTATTTTTCCCTAATGTCGCTGGAAATACTCACACCAGTTTAGAAAATGGAGACAGTAAACATCTCTGGGGACCACAAGCACACATACTCAACCACACACGTGCACACACACATACACATACCCCATATCCATATATATATATATATATATATATATATATATATATATATTTATAAATATACACACCCATACACACACACATATATATATACATATATATATATACATATATATATATATATATTTATATATATATATATATGTGTGTGTGTGTGTGTGTGTGTGTGTGTGTGTGTGTGAAGAAAAAGTAGAAGTTGCGTGTCTTGACAGCATAGAAAGTTGTGAACGGAAGCCAACTTGGTTTGTATACAGAGAGCAACAGCTGTCTTTATTCGTATCTTGAGTCGAATACATAATTGTTCTGGACTTTTCTTTGTAAATCTTCATCTTTGAAGCTGAGACGGATATAAACACCCAGTGAAGATATAATGAAACAGGGGGAAAGGAGACATAAATGCTGAGATTTATTCCAGAAACTTGCAAGAGATTCAAAGGGCACATGTTTGAATCAGAAACCACTTAAAAAGATGAAGCACATTGCTAAAAAAAACAAGCAAATAGTCACATTTGATAAACACAGAAGTAGATACGTTAAAAAAGTTTCTCATGCTGTAATAAAAGGATATTTTAATATTCATCCAAAGGTAACGTACAAAAATGTAAGAAAGAACATTTTGTTGCTCTGCATTCTCTGATCGGCGCAATTAAGTTTGTCACGAAAGGAGATAAGTAAGACTATTGTCCAGCACTGAACTTCTTTAACAGGTACAGATTTAGAGGTGAAAATAGGTATAAAATTAAATCCTCTCGAAAAAGACTGGTTTTCGATTTGGCACAACAGTTCGACTGTCCAACAAGTTCCTCTGCTTCGATGTTGCATATGTTAGTTATGCAATACTGCGTGTATACGAAAGATGCCACCTGTCTATACTCTGTATAGTTATAAAAGTAGTTATTTTGTCAAATAAATTGACGTATATATATATATATATATATATATATATATATATATATATATATATATACAGAGAGAGACATATATATATATATATATATATAAATATACATACAAATATATTTACATATGAACGCTCACACTCTCAGAGCACTCTGATGGATGTGGAATTTATCTGGAAATAAATATATTGCTCAAATTCGGCCTTACTGACCGTCCAGTTCTGTAGTTCAGAGGTAGGATATTAGCCTCCGGGTATGATACTAAGGTTTCAGTCCTGCCTCACGGTACAGGATGGGTAAATGGAAAGTCTATAGCCACACTGAAGAGATGTAGTACATCAAAAAAGCTATCTGTGGATGACACAATAATCATATATATAGTGATACTCAAAAATTAGAGTCAATGATTTCAAACTTTAGTCCTTGGATCTGTTTCTGAGACCCTTATGAGGAAAATTCGAATTAATTTTCGAAGTTTCATCCGCTGACTTATAAACTATTTGGTCTGGTTTATTCAGTTTTTATAGTTTATTACCTGCCTAACTCTACATATTTCACTTTAGGGAAGTCAAGCAGTTGCATATATGTATATGTGTGTGTATGTGTGAGTGTGTCGCCTTTAGTTGCAAGCTTCATGACTGAAATCTACTTTAACAATGAAAAATTTTTTTTTTTGTTTTGATGGTTGTAACACTGCACTTTTCAAATGGGGGGGGGTAAATTTTACTGAAGAATGTCCTTCCCACCTAGAGTTTCAACTAAAAGTCCTTGAGAAAAAAGTATCAATCCAGATTCACTCGTTATTTTTCTCTACCCTGGGGTCAACGAGTAAAACATTTGAAAGAAAATAATAAGAACATTTGACACATGCTTTTGAGTTCAAGTCTTATTGAATTTCCCCCAATTGATGTTCTCCTGATGCCATTTCTATGTGAATGAATAACTAAAAAAGTATCAGGATGTATGTTGTAAAGCAATCATCAGTAAGGTAATCTTCTTATCAGTTGTTAGTGAGTTCGATTCTCATTGGGTCTCTCACTATTGCTGATTGGTTACAAAAACTTTTATCTTTTAGCAATGTGATAGTTTTTTCTCTTAGAACATCGTTTTAAAGGAATCAAGATGTATCGATGAAATTTTTACATGTATCATCTAAATGCTAAATGTTCCCCATATAGCGGATTTCGAATGCTGATTTTCCAAGCTATTCACGATGAATACTTGTCGTCACACAAACGTTTTTGACTTTATTCTGTCCAAAGTTTAGTTAATATTATATGGCAGGTCTAGTTAGTACTTCAATAGAAACCAATACATGAACTACGTTTCTTAGTAGCATGCTATGTTGGGGTGATAAATTAAAAAAGAAAGAAAGAGGTGACCAATGGTAAAGATATTTCCCTTGCATTTCGATTAGTGATGACCATTTGGAAAAGGTCCTAATTGAAACAAAGAAACAAAAAAATACAAGGTATAGTTATAATGAACACGAAGTAAGGGAAAAGTTAGCATAAAGTTACATTGTAAGGTAGACCCGAGTAAACAGCTTTTTGGTGGGAAGAGTTTTTTTTTTTAAAACAATCAAATGTTTCCTCGTGAGATAATAAGAAGGAAATATAAACATTTTCAGCCCTCTGGCTACATTGGTGCAGCATGAACGCACAACTTAAAAGATATTCTGCAAGCCAAACCCACTCACAAAAACCTGAAAAAAATATGATAACAGATTATAGATATCTTCAGTTGAGTGTTTCTGACAAAGTAGCCCGATGGTTAGAAAACTAACTTGAAACTTACCCTCTGGCTAACAGAGTTCAATATTCAATAGATTCCTGTAGTTGACTCAAGTAAGTTGTCTCGATACAGAATGACAGTTATCAAATCTGCCTCCATAATCAGTACTAGAGAGTCGTTCTAAAGTCGAAAAATAAATATATGTTGTGTGAAAAAAATTTTTTTTCAATCCATGGCCTGTGGTCTTATTGATCAGCCAATTCATGTGTGGGAGTAGATCATTGTGCAGAGATTATCTATTCAGAATTAACGAATGAACAAATGTGAATGATTGCTAGGAAAAAAAATAAACTTCGAGATATTGTTTGTCTATCTACTGCTGCGATCTGGCACCATTTTGTGCGGACGTATTTGAGATGAAAGATCATCCGGGTCACCTCGACAAAATTCATGCTTCGAAATATATCAGTGGCCATTCATGCAACATACACAAGATCGTTTTTCTTAGTTTTGTTTTGTTTTTGTCCCTCCGGTCCGCCATTTTTCATGTCAACTTTTTTTCTCGCGTCTGCCATTTTGTGATGACGTCACTAGCTTCGAATTCAATAAGTAAAAAAAAGAGGACAATGAAGATGGTATGTGATTGTTCGAGTCGGGCGCCGTGAAAGACGGGCGAGCAACGGATAAAAGCTACGTATCAAGGCGGAAATAACGTCGACAGCCGAATCAAAAGGCTGTGAAGAAAATTAGATCCGAAAACCGAGCACGGAATACGAATATTTCTCTGTGGTTGTAATATACCGTTCAGATTTTTTGTTTTTGTTTTCTATTGTTGATATTGTCATCTTTTTCCTGAGCAAAAACATGACGAATAGGAAGAAATAACGAATATCTACAAAATCTTATCTCCAGGGATGCATTATATAACTTTTTATATAAGTTTGTTTGTGGATTGATATTAGCATTTTTAAACGTTAGTATGGAAATGGCAAGCTTTTGTTTGAGCAAGCTTGGACTTCAACAATGAGAAAATACCACTAGTCCTGGAGAAAAAGTTGCACAACCTGTGAATCCTTCCCATAGTCACCTATAGAGCTGAAGCATGAAACCTAACCAAAAGACTGACTCTTCAATTCAGACCCATGCAACGTACACACGAGATAATCATGCTCAACATAACATAGAGAGATCATAAGACAGCATAGTATATTAGAGAAAAAACAATAAAAAATCAGAGATATCTTAATCTATTCAGGAACTCAAATAGCAATGGGTAGGTCGTGTAGTAAGAATGGGAGATAAACGCTAGACATAAGAACTCACAACATGGATCCTCAGAGATCATCTGTAAAACTTTGGTCAGTAAAAGTAAGATGCAGAGGCAAACTAAACAAATTTAAAGTACTGACTCCGTGACACTAACGATATAGAGGTCTGGCGACTCTTAGGAGAGGTCTAGAAGGCTACTGATAATGGTGATTATAATAATGGTGATTATAATCATGATCTCTTTACATCACAGTCGCTCAATTATTGATTGTGATGGTGAGTTCAATTTATTTTTTCAATTTTTTGTAATTATTTTCACAAGTCTTCCCTTCATCTTATCTGTTATTTCTTTCAAATGACAAAAAATGAGACTCTTCCATTCAAGAAATACGGAAACAACGGTGGGTCAGTTATTAGGAACAATCATGTGTCCATGTCTTCTTGCAGTATATCATGTTGGGGTCGATCAATGAAAAATTTGGAGAGGGTAGTGATCAATGAATAAGCTACGTTTCCTGCATTTTGTTGTGATCTCTGGAAAAGGTTAAATGCATATATATATATATATATATATATATATATATATATATATATATATATATATATATATATATATATATATATATATATATATATATATATATATATATATATATATATAAGGAATGGACATATATGGTCGGATATAATTCCGCTATACAGTTAGAAAAAACTTATTTCAAATGATATCCTGTCGTTACATAGTTGATATATAATTCAATTTAGACAATCTAAATGGAATAGACAAATTTTAAAAAATGGTGCTGCAGCTGGAATCAAACAGCCAATTATATGGTAGCTGCTTTAACGTAGCAATGTACTTACCATTGTGCTGAACAGTCTGCTAGCAATACAATGTCCAAATAAATGCTTTCAACCTGAATTCTCAACTCATGTATTCCCTTTTTCTGTCTATTCAAACGCAACAATATGAATTTATATATATATATATATATACATATATATATATATATGTGTGTGTGTGTGTGTATGTGTGTGTGTGTGTGTGTATGTGTGTGAGTGAGTGTGTGTGCGTAAGTGTAATATTCATTCAAAAAACATAAACTTATAAATAAAGTTCCCAATACGGTTTTTAAATGTAATCACATTTCATCAGGAAAGCAGAGTTAATTCTCCTTCGGTTGAGGTAGCGATGATGAATTCCTCACCATAATTGAAATAGCTCGAGGGAGTGTTATGTGACGTGAAGTTTAGTATTTTGCAGGTAGGGAGTATTTTGTATTCATCTGATACGCACTTCCTAGATGTAATAGTTTTTTTTTCCATTCCAACACACACAAACACGAATGCAAATATGTATATATATATATATATATATATATATATATATATATATATATATATATATATATATATGTATATATATATATATATAAGTTTATATATATGTATATATATATACACATATATATATATACATATATATATATTACATATATATATATATATATATATATATATATATATATACATATATATATACACGTATATATGGTAACGTGTATGTATATAATTATGAGTATGAAATAAAATGAAATGTGAGTATCTATCTACATTCATGTACCAATGATTATCCCCAAGATGGAAACTTACAAATTAGTTACTAACAAAGTAGTTTTCATCCTAAATTGACCTATTGGAATATCAAAAATTAATGCCAACAATCCAAAGGTAAAACTAGGATCAAGTTACTCCAATGAATACACCCCCAACACACACCATGCATCTGTATAGGAGTCTATGGGACATAAATGCGACAAAACAAACGAACTTCAAGTTTGAGTCTCTATTTTCTTGTATTAGATTCATATAAAGGGTTGATAGTTAGTAACTCTCTTTCAAGTGGCCTGCACGAACCTCTGACCTTACGTACCGTTGAGTGAATAGTAGAGGACACGTACAACACCAAACCACGCACTCCGGATCAAATCGAGGGATACGTTTGACATGTTCTCGCCAACATACTGCGAAGATCTAGCCAGTCTATGATTGAACTCTCACGGGAATTGGTGCCCATCTTAAATCTCAACATAGCTGGCGAATTCCATCTTTTTATCGCAAAAAGTGAATGTAACTTGACTAAAAACGACTCATAAATATTAAAGTCATCACAAATCCTTAATAAAAAGATTCATGGACGTTGTGTATGCCCGCACATGAACCCTAACAGAAAATATAATGGTATTTCAGTAAGAGTGTATACAAGTTAGTTGTTGATAACTGAATGTAGAGCTTCCCTGAGCCGAAATAGCGAGAAGCCAAAAGCAATTATCATCTATGATATAGAACAATTGGCTGTCTTTGTCTCTGTGTCTTTGAATTATGGTTTCCTCACAACCGAATTGGGCATCTGTAATCAATGAACCGTAGGGAATATTTTGAAAAAAGATTTTAGAGAAAATAGATTGAGGGTCTGAGGAGGGTTCTATATATAATGTAAGTATAATGATATACTGAACCCTCACTCTTATTTCCATATACATGTATACAGATGCATATATTCTTATCCAATACGTGTATATTATAATTCTTCAAGGGTTCGAAATGGAAGAGAAAATGTTTTAACTTTCAGGACTTATAGTGGGAGGAAATTTCTTCTCCTTTCAAGGGGACAGCAGATATGTTGGACTCTTTTTCCTTCGAGTGAAGGGAGATTTTCTCAGTTGACCAGCCACTGTGGCCTTATGTTCGTTGAAGTAACATGTCCACGGAAAATACTAAATTAGAATATTGTTGATATTTACTAAGTGTACTAAAATTATTCCAACATTCATAATAAATTGACTTGATGTGTGTATGTTTATTCAAGTTTCGATACATTAGGTGTACATGGTATCCGATTTATGTAAAAAAAGTCAATCTCAACATACTCATGCATATATGAAATTAGACAAAAAAAATAAACAGAAACACCCGTGAACCATTGACAAAAGTGCAGGGAAACATTGACTCTTTGAATAAATGGTCCATCAAGTGAAAACAAACTTTTTGTTTGTCTGTATAGGGTCAAAAGTGGAAAGGACCTCCCTGATACGAGAATGAACAATTTGGGCCTTTTCACTCCCGTGGATATGATGTGTACATCAACTAGTATTTTTGAATATTGTGAGTATAATACTTCTTTGTAAAAGACTAATTTGAAGAGAAAATCAACTCTAGAACTAATTGGTTTTTGTTAATTATTTCTTTATCGAATTTCGCTCCAAAATACAAAATACATAAAAATACTTAACAAAAGTGTCGCATTTTAATTACAAAGTCACTGGAATGTTTCTTTTGTTCGTTCAATCAGAGAGACAGCCAATATTTTTTTTTGTCATTAAATCTTCCTTTCCTTTCTTTCCCATTATATTTGCTAAAGTAGAATTGATTTCTTCAAAGTTGTATTTTCATTATTTATCATATTGCTTACTGTTGTTTCTTAAAATTGTTATTATCAATCCGACTTTAACACTACCCCTTAGGTATTTATTTACTTACTCATTCATTTATTATATCTTTCTCTGACACGTTCAGACGTACTGCTCATCAGTATCTGAAAATGTTTTAACATGATAGTATAGTAAAATAGAATTCAATGTTTTGATGACGTAGTGAAATGCATAATTTTCATGGATAGTCTTTAGATACGATAAGTAACAATTTAATTTTGTATTCCCTCAAGAAGGAGAGAACTGACACAATATATATAGAGGGATCAGATTTAATGTTCTAATAATTGTTTGTAATGATATCATCAGGAGCACAGTAATTATATATATATACATATATATATATATATATATATATATATATATATATATATATATATATATATATATATATATATATATATATATATATATATATATATATATATATATATATGTATGTATATTTATATACTCACATATATATATATATATTTAATTTGGACGGGAGTTATAACTGGCTAAGGTGAATTTTTCCTATGTGTCTGGGTAAGTTTGAAGCTTCCATTATTGAATGTATCTTAGATGTGGGTGCGAGGATATTATTGGTAGTGGTTTTGTGCATTAGGGTTCTGCGTGATGAGGGTTGTTGGGTTTAATGTTTAATCCATTAAGACACTGCACACACCACTGAAGATGGGAAGAATCCCGAAACATGTCTGGACAATCTACATCTGAGGATTAATAAACCTTACCTCTAAACACTTTACTCCCAAGTCTGCATCACTCTTCACAGTACACTTTATATATATATATATATATATATATATATATATATATATATATATATATATATATATATATATATATGTATATATATATATATATATATATATATATTGTTTTGATATCATTTGAAGTACGGTAAATATGTATATATATGTGAGCATATATATATATATATATATATAAATATATATATATATATTATATATATATATATATATATATATATATATATATATATATATATATTGTTTTTTTTCGATTTATCGAACATACTAAAATCTTAGAATATCACCGATGAAAAAATCTGAACAAAGTTGTACTTTTGCCGAACAAAAAATCATTAAATACATTATCTGATAACGAAGAATATCTGGAAATAGTAATTAACGTGTGATTGTTGTTATCATATTCCTATTCCATAATATCACTGCTATTCAAAAATTCTATTACACTTGTGAATATAGATTGTAATGTGCATCCATATATTTTGTATAAACTATCGTTTTTTTGGTGACACGTGTAACTAGTAAACTGGCAACAATTGTTCCCTAATCGAATTTCACTCAGAAATACAGAATACATAAAAAATTGTGTTGCATTTTAATTACGAAGCCCCTAGAATGTCCATTGATTCAATCTAATTCTTTTTTTTCTTTTGTTCGCTCAATCAGAGAGACAACCATTTTTTTTTTCTTTCGTCAAATTTTTCTTGCTTTCTTTCTTTCCGGCTGTATTAGTGAAGGAGAAATCGATTTATTTAAATCTGTGTAGACGTTTTGTCGTATCGTTATTGTTTATTATAGTACTTAACGCTGTTTTAGAAGAGTTACAACCGTAACCATCGGAGATGGGAAAAGTTTCAATCTTTTTTATACATATTCACTTGTGCTCATACGTTTCTGTGCTTGTTTATGAGTTTGTTTATGTATTTTTGTGGTCCACAGCTCCTGCCCGTATCGTTCTGTCTACAAACTAGAAAATTAGTATCTATACCCCACTAAAGTGTTTGCTTTTTCATGATATTTTGTAAAAGTTTTGTGTATGGAGAATTCTTTACACTCCATTGTTTTTACAGGGGAAACTGTTAGTGATGTCATATATAAAATTAAATTCTGACCATATTCATTCTTTGATGAATTTTTTTTTAATCTCTCCAGAGTTTGATGCCAGGGTTGTACAGTTATTGACAGTGATGTCGTGTTATCAATAATTTAGTTCTACCAACAAAGTTGGAGATTTATACATGTTGGGTAGTGTCTGTTTTTTATCTACCCACACAATATCTCCAAAAGCCTTCCACAAATTCCGGATCTACCATTGATTCAGAAATTTGTTTCCGATTGAGACATATTTCTCTCATTCTTCATACAATTTTTTCATTTGGAAAGGCCTGTTCCAGATGTTCCCAATGAATATGAACTAACGGGTTTTATAATCGACCAGTCACTTCTAATTGCGTAATCAGAATATCATTTCGTATATCTCTCATATTTCTAAATTATTTCACAATAGAGTTCGACATCAAAATGAGGGTTACGTTGCTTGCTCGGTGGTATACCGTAAATTGAGTTACGTCCCTTGCTAAGTATTGCCGAATTAAATGTTACAATACGAATGGGGAATTTTTTGTTGGCATCGGAATGTCTGGAATTGCTATTGAGATGATTCCTAATAGTACCAATTTTACTTAGTTCATGGTATTAAAATAAGTATTTTTCTATTAATTTAGCGTAATTTTGATGAAACAAAGAAGATTGATGTTACATTCATTTATCAATAACAATGTTACATATTCCTTAGTTTATATATATATATATGTATATATATATATATATATATATATATATATATATATATATATATATATATATATATATCATCTAGACGTTTTGAGGCGTTTAAAGATGTTTTTGACTCAATTTTAGACGTGAACTTGAAAATAAAGTTGGCAACACTGCAAACTTGCTCGACGTTCAGACAAAAGAGAAGAAGAACATCTATGGTCTCAATTTCAGATTTTTATTTAGTGAACTGATTTTTCATATAATTCCTTAATCTATTCTTTTCTTAAATTTAAAGAATTGCACCTTTCATTTCTCTTTGCAGCTTTGGGGCATTTCCTAGACTTCGTTCGATAATGAAATAAAATCATTTTTTTTTCAAACATGAAACGTAACGGAATAATACAATTCCCAATTTAACTCGAAATAATTTGGAGATCCGACATGGATTAAGATTATTGGTTTTTCTAATCACCACTCAAATCCCACCCCCCGGGATAAGGTTTTCATTTGCCATCAACCATCAGTCAAAACTGTCATCAAAAGCCAAGATCTGTTTTTTTTTTTAAGACAACAAACAGGACTAATGCTTGTTTAATCTCTTATAATCTGTACCTTTGTCTAAAAGATAGTTTGGTCATATAAAATGCACTGCTCATAACGATATGCGTATAAACTGAATAACTACTCCATATATCAATGTCAATTCACCATCATCATCATCAACATCAGTCTTTTAACGTCCGTTGCTGGACATGGACCTTTCCAAGGATCTGCATTTCTCTATCAAGGGCGTTGCAGAGCCAGTATTTTCTGAACTTGTCTATTCATCTGTTTATCTTGTATTTTGTCAGCCTCACATGTTATCTCCGGGGATCTGCATTTCGAGTCGTGATGTCCATTGTTTGTCTTTCATTCTTGCAATGTGACCACACTATTGCCATTTGAGTTTCTAATGGATTTCATTATGTTTCAGACCCTTGTTTTCTCCCTGATATATTGTTCTGTCTTGTGGTCTCTCAATGTGCAGTTGAGCATGATTCTCTCATGTACTCGCTGCTTGCTCCTAAGTTTGCAGTTTTGTCTCTTAGATGCCATGCTTCAGGCTTCGTTAATGACTATCGGGGGCATTTGTTTACTCTTCTTTTTAGGACTATTGGGGTCGTTTTGTTTTCGAAGGTTGAGCCAAAAGCTTGCCATCTTAGAGCGATTATCATACTTTATTTCTTCTTCTTTTGTGTGTTCCATAGAGATTTGTTTTTCCATGTATATGTAGTGATCTACTTTCCCCAGTTTTGCATCTTCGATACTCGCTATTAAAAATGACTGAAGTAATTTGGCTTTTATACTAATAACATTTCGAAAACATAAATTTTTTCTGTATTTTTTTTTGTTCATGTTCAATTTTCCATGGATATTGAATATGATATTTCCTTTGTTTTATGTTACGTCAATCATTTGTGATAAGAAACAACAATGAAGATGAGGTAAATAGTAGGAGAAAAAATATCGATAATGATGCAGTTTACCCTTACAATTTGAAATTACAAACAAAGCTTCAAAGGGTATATGTAATGGTTAGGTTTAGAATCTTCTGTTGGTGTTCAGGGTTCGTAATTATGATTAGGTTTAGGGTTTGGTTTAGTGTTAGACTTCAGAGTTGAGTTCAGACTCACATGTCAATTACAAATCAAATGAAATTGCGCCCCAAAAAATATATTTAAAAAATATTGCCAAAATATCTTTAACCAGAGATAAAAAATTATGAGTTTTACGCTGCTTTAATAAAATATCATCATCATCATCATCATCATCATCATCATCATCATCATCATCATTATCAAAATCGGCAGCAGCAGAAGCAGTGTCTGAACGTTTGTCGTTAGAAATAAACCTGAAAAAAAAAGACCTCTCTATCGTGGATGACATGGAGCCAGTACTCTCGGAACTTATTGTGTCACAAAATTTCATACGTTTATTCTCCATTTGGTCCTTAGGGAGCCACGTTTGGAGTCGTCTACGTCCAGCGGTTGTCTGACATTTTTGTAAAAAAAAACCTTCCCATCGTCTGTGTTTTTTTTATGGATTCTATAATATCTGAAACTTTTGATCAATTATATTGTGCTGTCTAATGATCTTCTAATGTTATGTTGGGCCTGATTCTCTCTGTGCATGTTGCATGATTCTGAGCTTTGCAGTCAACCTTGCGAGGATTTCACTGATACCCGTTGTCCTCACTTGATGTAGTTGTCTACTTTCTTCAGTTTTGCGTTTTCAATCTTGATTGTTGCGTCTGTCTTCAACATGTTTGTTGTTCATAACATTTGTTTCACTGAAGTTCTCAAGGAGATCAACTTTACTTATATCTTCATTTAATTTGCCGAGCATTCTCAGCCAAAAAGGACGATGTTGTCTGCAAATCTGAGGATTTTTAGTCCATTCCGATTCTTTTATTTGCCCTGTCTAGGTTTAAAATATATTTGAGCTGTGAAAAGTTTGACTGAGCTGCTATTATTTTGTTTTACACCGTTTCCGAGCAGAAAAGGTTTCGAGTCTTTGTGTAGTTTGACAAAAATTGTATCGGTAGATATATCCTGATGATCTGAAATACATTGGGTCTACGCCTATTGAATGATAGCATCAATACTTTTTGGGATTCCCACTGAGTTGAGGACATCATTGACATCAACAAATGGCATTTAACGCTTTCTCATTTAGTTAATTTACCTAATGGAAGTGGTGATTGGCAGAGTAGCGTCTTCTGAAACCAGTTTGCTCCCGTGGTTGGTTTCCATATAATGCTTTCGTAATTCATTCGGTGATCCTTTCAGTAAAAAGTGCAGACATACAGTTTATTTACCTTTAGTTTTTTTTAAGCCTCTCGAGTTCTCTTTTTTATATAAAAACATTCCGATCTTACCTTGCTTTGTTTAAGGTATGAGTTGAATATGAGTTGAACAGGATGGCAAACTTTCTAATGATGACTTTACCAGCGTTTTTGAGTGGGTCAATGGTGACGTTATCGAGTTTTTCTTAATTGGTTTGTTTGATGGCTTGTTTCACTCTAACGAGGTAACTTCCCGGAAATCTCTGAAATGGCTGCTCGTGATTGGTATAATGTATCGTTTTTCTGTGTTCCCTGTTTGGAAGAATAGTCGGATTTTTTCTGTTGAAATACTGTCTGGTGTTGGGTTTCCATTATATGCTGGCAAGCTAGTTATTTGCTTTCTCCCTGCATCTGATGTTATGTTAATAACTTTGAAATCTTTACTTTTTAAAAAAAATGTTTAGACGACTTTTGTCGTGTATCTTCTTTAACTCTCTCTTCATTTCTTTTGGATGATTTAATTCAAATCGGTTGCTTCAATCTATTCTTCCGTTGTTATTGTTTGAGGTCTATGATTCAAGTATTTTTCAATGAGATTCTCGGTTCCTTTTCAGTTTCTACTGATGGTTTGTTTACTTTTGGTTTGAAAATCTTGGTGGCATACTTTAGAGAGAATGTTACTTTGTTCTTAAACTCACTGATTATGTTGATGTTGTTCTAACGTGATTCAATGAAAAGTGAATATCTGATTACAGTTCAAGCTTGAAGAATCGAGTCAGTTCTTTTGGTGCTTTAAGTGTTTGCAGTTTGGTGTGAACCATTTCCCTGTGTTCTTTGTTAGTGTTAATTTTAATTCTACATTTTACCATCCCGTAATCACTTCCTACATTGTTTTGATTAGGGGACCTGATTATCCTTGACGATGTTGCCCTTGACTGCCAGGATGTAGTCGATCTCGCTTCTGATTTTGTGATTGGGGGTCTTTCAAGTCAATTCTCAATAAGGTTTCTTTGATAAAGATTTCATGATTTTGAATCCGTTCGCAGGTGCAAAATTATTAAGAATTTCACCCTTTTTGTTCCGTATCTTATATCCGAAGGGGCCGACTCAACTTCCTTGTCCGACTGAGCGTTGAAGTTTCCCATAACGATTTGAAATACTTACAGGATTTTTACAGTATGGAGTTTAAGTGGATGTAATCGTCTATCCGATCTTGTTTGCACCTATTTAATCATTACCCAGTTGTCTAATGCCAATATAAGGCCGGTAAAGCAAGAAGATAAAATGATTTTCTGTTTTTAAAACAAATATACTGATTGATAATAAGATATCTTTTGGACGGACTCGAATCCTGCATATAGGAGTTGAATCCAAATGATTTCATGTCCTACAGACCAAGATTGATATTGGACAAAACCATCATGGAAACTTTGATTACTTTAATGATTTTCATTAAAAAAGTTTTGATAGACTGTTTCAATGGCATTCTTTATGACATGATAATAATAAGTATATATATTCAGATATATAGACACACACACACACACACATATATATATATATATATATATATATATATATATATATATATATATATATATATATATATATATATATATATATATATATATTGATATTCTTTTCAGCCAAGTTACTTCTTTTATTCTACTCGTGGTATTTTGACCTTCCTTGTTTATACCGTTTTCAAACGGGATTAAAATCGTCATTGAATTCTTCGTTGATATTATTTTCTCATTCTTGTGATGCAATTGTTCAGTCATTTTGCTCATGAAAGGCAATCAAAGATTGAGTTGTTTCTCTTGAAATACGATTAGCAAAAATTGAAAATAAAACACCCGTGCATCGAGATAGAGGGGGTGATCACAATACAATGGAAAAGAATGACTAAACAATTAGTCACACAAATGACGAAACGATTCCCCACGATTTTGTAAGGTTTTTATTTCGGTTTGAAAACAGTGTCACAATCAATTCTGGAATATCACCAATGATAAATCAAACAAAGTAACGTGTTTAACTAAAGGAGGAAAAGAAATGTGAATATTTATTCTAGGAATATATACAGAAGGAAACTTCCAAGCACTATCAGAAAATTCTTCTTTGAGATACAGTATTGTCAAATTAAGATCAAATTTTTGTTTATATCAATAGAAAAGAGGAGATTTAATTATATTATTTTTTTTAATTGATTCGTCAAAGGTCACTATGAAGAAGCCACAGCAATGAGTCTTTTACGATGTGTTTTGAAACTGAATTTTTCTTTTTCGATATAAGGTTTTCCACTATAGAAATTGTGCTTTTAGAAAATTTGTGCTTTTGAATATATCTATAACTTATGTTGTATAACAAATCCAACTGGATTATAGCTGTGCAGATTAAACTAAAATGAAACAGATGAGATTATTATTCTTGTTTGCTGAAAGGTTTTATTTTATTAATTTCCATTGTTTAGTTTCACCTTGACTGATTGAAATATTCTTTATCATTTTCCTTGGGGTAAAATATGAAGCTCATTGCTGTTCCAATCAATTGCATCTAATTATCAGAAAGAATAATTCATGTAAAGCCCGGGAAATACAATTGACCTTTCCAGCGAGCGTTCCCAGAAGAGATGATGATGAACCAAGAAATTGATAAGAACCCAAGTATACTAACGTTCAAAAGCAATAAAACTGTTGGACATGCTTGTTTTGGCTACTTTCTCCTTTCAATCTTATTTGTAATCTACATTGAAGACAATTGGTGATATAATAAGATTATTAACTTTCTAGTCATTTGTTACAATGGCATTTCATCGTTTGGATTCAAATAGGCAAGTGATGGCAAATGTTTTCAACCTGGTTTTATGAAACGCACTTTTTAATAATCATGTGAATTGAATGTCAGTAGCATTAGTCAAGATTGTTTTTAAGTGTTATCCCGATTCAGATTTTTTGGTAAATTGCTCTGGTGTCTGTACCCAACGATCTCATCCCAGGAGGGGTGTCGTGAATGGGGTGGGATTTTTTTATCCCAAATAACAACGGTCTGTCAATATCTTTACGTAATGATGATTCCCTGTTTGAAAAATTCACACAGAAATTCTCACTTACAAAGTATACGTGTATTTTATTTTATGGTGAATGCTCATAGATAAGCAACCATCTTTTCTTTAAAAGTAAATCATGATTAGAGCAGTTAATTCATTCTGAAAATCACTGTCTAATTCAAAACTGTGCTATTCAAGTTCTTATCCAATTTTCATGTCCGCTTCAGCCTATACTTAATTACACTAATTGCACTACTTACACTAAAATTACAATTAGACTAATATTGTGTATGCTCTACGTCAAACCCTGTACTAATCATGGCCCTCTATTTAAGATATTGCTGCATATTTATAGAACTGGGTATTTAATTGAATATACCTTAAAATTTAAAATTATACCTATATATTTATGTTAGTAAAATCAAATTAATAATTTTCTAAACATGAACGGCTTATGTAGCTAAATTCCACAAGATGCTTACATTATGGGAAGGACATGGTGTGCATATTTTGATGCTGCTCAACCAGCACAAAGTCCATTGCCTTTTCTCTTCTTCGTTTTAATTTTGGCATCATTTATTGCAGAAAACAATATCTGATGTGAATATTTTGAAGAAGAAATAGAATGCTTTTGCGAGAATTTCAAGAGTACGGACATTTTTGGAAATGTATTTCACACTCTAGGAGCTCCATCGAATGTCACTTCATTGAACACCAGAGAGGATCATAATCCCCGAAATAGACTCGCTAAGTATTGTTCTAAAGTTTGTCCATTTTTTTTTATCAACAAACCTACATAAATTATTGCCGTGAAGATAGAACTAGTATTGGATTATTATTCAAGATTAAAGCCATTGTTTGCCTCGAAAGTTTTAATTGATTCGTCTTCATTGTGTTGTTTTATACTTCATGGATGGATATTTTTTCTGCTATTTTATCTTTGAGCAAAAAATGAAACTCATCGTCGCATTTAATTAATCCGATCAATTAGATCTAATTACTGGAAAGAATAATCTATATAAAACGTAGGGAATAAGATTGGCCATTCCAGCAATTATTTTCACCAGAGCCAATGTAAAACTCAGAAAATTCCATGAACGTAAGTATACTAAGGTTCAAAAGTAGGACTGCTTTTCTTACTTTCTCCTTTCAATCAGATTTGTACTTCTCTTCGGGAGCAATTGGTCTTGTGATGAAATTGTTGGCTTTCCAGTCATACGTCATCATGGCAATGCTTTGCTAGTATTCAAACTGACTAATAATTGGAAACTTTTTTTTAACCCAGCACGACGGAACTTCTTTTTAAGAGTATCCCTGTTATGTGATCGTTACTTACATTTATACATGCTTCAGGTTTCGAATAAAAGCTCATGGATTCCTTCTAAAATACAGATATGCCCTTATTACTGCAGCTCGTCTGTATCGATCAGAACTGAACTGCTCAGGTTTTATTATGATTAGTTGCTCTTTTTTCATCACATACTTGATTTAACGGATTCTTTCAGCAAAACTTCATCCGTGTTGCATCGAAATTGGCATTGATCAAAAACAAACCATACAATGTGTATCGATATATCTTTAGAATTAGGAGTTATTCAAATATATCCCAAAATTTGAAAACATATTCAAAAACTAAGATAAAACAATTACATCAATTAAACTACCTTAATCTAATGCATTCCCATTGTGAAATTCTAAAGGGTAGTTTATCGATGGGAAGAATATCCTCATCATCATTATCATCAGCAGCAGCATCGTAATATCCGTTTGTGAACGTAGAACTTCCCCGAGAATCTGCCATGGACGTCATGGAGCTGATATTTTCTGAACTCGTCTAAACCGTCACAGCATCTTTTTTTCGTCGGCCACAATTGATCACTTGATCTTTGTGGATCCACTTTGTGAGTTGGAATTTTCAGTGATTATCTGTCCTTTCCTCTTAGAGTTTTCTATAATCTATTATATTATTCTATTATCTACCTGACTCCCTTCATTTTTCTCTCATATAATACTCCGTTCTGTGTTCTTTCCATGTAGTGCTCAGCATGATACCCTCTTGTTCACGTTATATAGTTTTTATATTGAAAGCTAATCTTCTGTATAGAATCCATGTTTCAGCTCTGTTGGTGGCTATCGCGAGGGCATATAGGTTGGAGAACAACGTTTTTAATACTTATGTGATTTTACTTTTTCTTGAAGGCTGAGCTTGTACTCCTGAAAACCTGCTGACTTAGGGTGATTATTCGTTTGATTTCTCCTCTTTTTTGGAGTGTCCTTGGTAGATTAGCGTGTATATTTTGTTATCACGCAGGCAGCAACCAAGCCATATAAAGTTCTACTTATCTTATTCTTGTTTACATTACTTACCACCGAGAACGATGTTACACAAGAAATGGTTTAGAGTTCTTTAGCCAGGATTCAAAGAGCGCCAAAATCTCCAGAAATGTAATTCCACACCCCCAGGAGTCTATTGCATGTTGCTAAACATAAGCGACAGGGCAACGCTCCAAAATGTTACTTCGATAACTGATCCATCTAAATTACATCCAAAACTGAATCAACTAAAATTAAACCATTGCCATCGTTAACCTCCAAAGTTTTGATTGATTTGTCTCCATTGTATAGTATTGCTCTCTACGAATTGAAATTCATTTATTATTCATCCTAATAATGGTAATATTTTATTAATTAAATCAATTACAGATAATTACCAAAAACGATAATTTATATAAAGCCCGGGGGATATACTAGGCCTTTTCAGCGTTTATTTCTAGTAGAAATAATGAAAATTCAAGAAATAATATAATCGTAAGTACATTAATGTCCAAAAGTAATAGAAAAAAAAGGTTGCGCAAGGTTGCTTCAGTTACTTTCTCCTCTCAGTTCAATTTGGTACTCTTCATTATTGGCAAAATGGTCTTGTAGAAAGATTTTTAGCTTTCAAGTCAATCGTCATTACGGCAATCCATTGTTGGTATCCGAACAGACTAGAAATAGGAAACTTTCTCAACCAAGCGTTTCGGAACCTCTTTTAAAAGATATCCCTGTTACGTGAGAGTCACTTACATTCATACATAATTTCAATGTTGGAAGAGAGTCCGGCTTTCAAAATATAGATATACACTGATTACTGCGGCTAACTCACTTAGGATTTGTCTATATTGATCAAAACTGAACTGTTTGGGGTTTTTTATGATTGAATGCGTTTTTTCAGTTCATACTCAATCAAATTAATTTTTGCAGCAATACTTTAACCATATTGAATCAACACTTGCATTGATCAAACCAACGTTATAGAAGTTTAATTAAATGTACCTTAAAATTTAAAACTAAGATAAAACAACTGAATCAGAAAAGCTACCTCATTTGATAAATTTTTGTTGTGTATTTCCTGGATAGCATCGCACTATATGGAAGATGTCATCTTCCTTCCCATCTGAGCAGGAGCATCCTAACGTCTGTCGTTTAACAGATTTGATCGTGGGAGACGTTGAGCCAATATTTTTTGAACACGTCTAAATCTTCATGCCATTTTTGTGGAGTCAGCAACGATTGTTCGTTCGATGTCTGTGGATCCACTTATTGAATAACAACGTCCAGCGATCGTCTGATATTATGGCTACGTAACCTGTCACTCTGTTTGATTTTTCTAATGGATTCTATCATTTCTTCAACTTCTACTTTTATTTATCACATATGATTAGTTGTATAGTGTACTATCCATGGGTTGCTAAGCATGATATCCTTCGATTCCTGTTATATGGTTTTCATGTTAAAAACTTCTGCACACGTTTCCTGTTTTGGCTTCATTAGTGTCTATTGAGTGGGCACAGTCCCTATATTTTAATGATATCGGCATTTTTCCCCCTTTCCGGAAGTTGTGCTAGTTTTGCCAAAAGCCTTGCAACTTGGGTGATTATTCGTTTTATTTCTTTTCCTTTAGAAGAAGAAATAGATTGCTTTTGCAAGAATTTTAAGAGCATCAACATTATTGGAAACGTAATTCCACACTCTCAGGAGTCCTTAACGTGTCACCCTAACCACACGCTGCGTGTCCCTAATGTCATGCATTGGTAGAGAGTTATCATTCTTGGAATAGAACCACAGAACCACAGACTAAAGTTCTGGATTTCCCTTCAATAACAAACCAACCTAAATTACAGCCGTGCTCACTAAACTAGAATTAGATTATCAATTAAGATTACAGCCATTATTTGCCTCGAAAGTTTTGACACACCCAGCGTGTTACTGCTGGTACGTATATCACAGGTTCACCATCACAGAAATAGGGCCAAGGGGAAACCTTCCAAAATTTCCTGAATTAAACTATCAATTAGGATCATTGCCTTTGGTCGCCCATTCATTTTTAATTGATTCATGTTCATGGTGTAGTTTTATTACTGCAAGTATGGAAATAATCTTCATTATTTTTCCTTGAAGCAAAGAAACGAAGAACGCTGCTGTTATTTCATTAATCTTATCAATTACAACTAATTACTAAAACGCATAATTTATATAAAGTCTTGGGAATACATTTGGCCCTTCCAGTGATTATTTTCGATGGAGACAATGTAAAACCTTGGAGATAAATGGAACGTAAGTACTCGAACGTCAGAGATCACATGATAGGTTCCTGTTTTGGAAACCGTCAACCGAAATTATCAGCATAAATACAGGGTTTTTTTTAGTTTTTAAGTGAGTCTAGATAGCTGGCTGTATTCATCCACCTATGTTCCGTGCGTACAGGTTTTAGCAATGCAGTACGATGGCTTAAACGGTTTCAATTTACAATATAAATGTCGGCGTAATTTGCTTCAAAGTTTTGGGTTTGGGCAGTATTTTTCTTTCAAAATTCAGACCTCTTTTTAGTGATCTCTGCCCTACGAAAGGCGACAGAAGTAACTCATTTATCTTTACATCTTTTTCTCCTATTATTCTTAATTCATCACCCCTAATGCAACATGGTGCAAATAGTCATTGGCCCCGTTACGGTTTCTATTGAGTGACCAACTAATCCTATCTTCTTCTGTTTAAATCCAATTACATCCTGTACTGGAGACATTCGGTCTTGCTCTATGACTATTAGGCTTTTGGTTATTTGTTAAATCGGTAATTAATTGTTTTAGTTTGAATACCCAAAGGGGGTGATGCCCCAGTATCTACATTTGAAGAGGCAGAATGAGACATAATAAAAAGAAAATATGAATGATGATTGTCAGGATCCATCGTGTGTAAATGAGATATACATATATATATGCTCTTGAGTGATAGATATATGATCTGACATAATGATTATAAATTGCATTTTATTATGCTGAAACTCTTGATGATATTTTATACGATATAACATTTTTTGTACAGGTAATGCTCACGTAGAGCACTACACGGTGGATGTATTATTAAGACTTGACAACTTGAATGGAATAAACAAATAAAGAAATGGGGCTGAATCAGAAATGAAAACGACAGGGTAGCTGCTCCAATGTAGCGATGCTCTTACCATTGAGTTAAAAGACCGGTACTGATGCATAATGCCTACATAACTCGTTTGACTCGAGTTTCACTCACGTATTCATGGTCTATACCTGCCGTAATTGTTTCTACCAAGGCAAAACTTATGTTTTAAAGAAATGGATGCATGATAAAGCATAATAATCATAAATTGTGTTATATTATATTGAAGACCTATTTCAATGATATCCTGTAATTACACATTGAATGCATCATTTAGCTCCGCCTCAATATAATACAATGCGATTGTTTATCCATGTTGTCTAAGCCAAATGATACATTCAGCGTGTAGTAACGAAAATAGATTTTCAATATAGCATGACACAATTTATAATCTGATATATATATATATATATATATATATATATATATATACAGACACGAAGGTTACCGAAAGTTTAAGACAATACTCAAAGAAACATCCCACTATGCTTACTACTGTAATGTAACAGTGACTGCAACGTGTAACATGGGTTAGAATTCAACCAACCTGGGCTAAATAGACGTGTGTGTAGTGCACCTGGCGCAGATAAGGATCACATTGAGAGAATGCATTATGTGATCGTGAAAATCGTCGCCTGACTGTCCGTTGTGTTCTAGCAGAGGCAGGGATCTACCCAAGTCAGCCGACGATGTGCACGGAACGCAGGATGCTATTTCTCAATATAATAGTCATTCATTAACTTGGATAAAATCCCCCAAAGATCACGAGGCTCAAATACTAACAAATGCGTGATGTAGTTCTTATTTTACGTAAGTTTAATGCCGCTGCTAAACAACAACACAGTAGCAAGTACGCTAAAGCGTGTCATCAGTGAGTGTGCTCTTTTTGAAACAGCCTTTGTATATATATATATATATATATATATATATATAAATTCACGTGGGTGAACATTGAATAGAATAGCATTAAAAGTGAGTCACGTTGTAGCTATATATACTGATCCTTCATCGTCAAATAAGAATTTTGGGTGCCGTACGTGAGCATTACCTGTTTTTAAAAAAAAGTTATATAGTATAAAATATCATCAATATACTATACACATGATATCGTATATGAAAAAGAAAGAAAATTACTGGTAAATAGGAGGAAAAAAGAGGAGGTGTTTTATCAATACTCTTGAGATGGCATGTCAATACGACTGTTTTGTATTTCAGATCCCTAAAATGGTTACTCGGTAAACAAATGATGATCCCAACAAGATGATATTTATACATTGTACCATAACAAAACAATACACGTGAAATAGGGAAAATAAACACTGAAGTAGATTACATGTATTGCACGGACAGATATTTGGAGATAAGTAAACTGAAGAGACACATTTTTTTTAAAGACGATGAGATATTATGTGTTGAAGCGGTAAATTCTTCATCTCTCTCTCTCTCTCTCTCTCTCTATATATATATATATATATATATATATATATATATATATATATTTATATATTTATATATATATATATATATATATATATATATATATATATATATATATATATATATAAAGCGTACATTTGCATGCATTTTGACCGATATAAATGTGTTTTTGGGCCCTTATACTTCTGTCTATAAGTCAATATAAGGTTGAATGCAGATCTGTTTGCATATTAATTAACCTTTTTAAAGACGCCCGCACATACACATGCAAATACATGTCAGTCCAAAATGAAATAGTTGATGATACGGCAACCAATATCACCTGATGGTCACCCATCTGGCTAAAGGCCAGGCTTGGGATAGCTTATCTTCTATGGTGAATATAGGAGCTGTGCATCAAATGAGATTGGTTGCATTCAAAGTACATAAAGCAGATCGGTTTTTTTTTAGATTATCCATTGGCAAAGAAAGAACTCTTGCAGATCTCTCTCTGAGAAGTCTCTTCTCTCTGATTGTTTCCCCAGAAAAGTTCAATTTGACATGTTGTCTTCTTTGACCTGTGTCTGGCTTTGTCTTGATTAATCAAAGCCGTGCATAATCAAACGCATCTTGTCACTAATACCCCAGCGCAATAAGTCTCAGTAAGAGAGACGGAAGAGGTGTTCCACCCAAAGTGACAGAGATGATTTCACTCATACCTTATTTGAAAATCATTACCATCTTGAACACTAAGCTGAAATTTAATTAAAGTATATTGAATAGTGTTCCTGATTTAAGATTCTGTCTATACGTCACTGCAGCATAGGATACGGGTATAAATGTATTATAACCCCTTTCAAGCCACACAAACACACACATTAACAAACACAACTACAAATCAATGCTGATAGGACAGCGTAAAAGAATTGTGTCTCGTACAGACCATATCATTACAATTCGACGGACAAAAAAGCTTCGTTCTGATTAAACATTGACAGAGAGATCTTGCTTTCAGATCTCATCTTCCAAATAACTCGTCTAGAACTTTTATCTGATGGTTTCCAGAGACCAGGTCGGTTCGACATGTTGCATCAGTTGAGCAACGTCAGGCCTCTGTCTGAATCGATTTGACCCTTATATGATCAAACCATTTTTATCACATATGCTCATAAAACTTTACAAAATACAGTCACATTGGACTAGTTATATTGTGGTCCTCTCTTGGAATGTATGATCCCAATAGGAATGCCGATAGAATATTGATCACGTCACAGAGACATGTGAACTAGTCGGATTAACTTCCTGGTAGATCAAAATATTACTTGGGAAAAAATAGTTCAGAATACACAAACACAGATGGTTCTCAATATAGATGCGTATTTTGGTTCTGTACCTATGTGCATAAATAAATATAATTGGGAATGCAGATATGATTGCAAGTCGACTCTTTTCAGGAAACACACTCACACACGCAAACAAATATAGAAAAGGACATGGATAAAACAAAATGTAACTTTTTATAAACCTTTTAGGTTCCTCGGTAATAAGTATTAATTTCCAATTGAATTATCTAAAAACTTTAGAAGTTCCAGTTATCACCTCTGAACGCATTTTTATGACCAGGACAATCGTAATTGAAATCGACATAATTCCAATTGAACAGCAGGAAAAATTGAATATATTAATCCAATGAAATAAGAGAGAAACAACTATATATTGATCCAACTATCCTGGCTATTAAAGCAATATTTGAAGGGAATTATAACCATTTTCTACGCTTTCTGCCCATAAGCAATCATAAAATGACACTTTCTTCCCGTGAACAAAAATTGCGTTTGGTGGTTTAATTAGAAATGACCGCCTAAAACGATGCTGACGAGTATCACTTCTATCTTTATAATTTGAGGGATAAAAAGCAGATCGTTCGTACAGATAACGTATTGCAAAAGAGATCTCTCTTCCACTCCTGGCTTTTATCTGATTGTTTTCATAGACAAGGTCGGTTCGACATGTTAGGGTCATTTGACCAATGTCTGGCCTCTGTCTCAATCGATCAGAGCTTTTGAATACTCGAACAATTCTTATCACAAATATTAGATTACTTTTATACGCAGTAAAAGTGGCCAAAGACAAACGATAATTTTCCCAAGATAACGATCACATGTCAAGTACAATTAAAGAGCTACTTGTTCAATTTGAGCATCTGGTTGGGAATTCCACGAAAGATTGTAATCTTTTTTTGATACATCAAAAGCTAATTTGCAACAAAAATATCTGGGCACAAAACAAGCTACATTGAAATAATGATGATATTTGAATTAATTCGTGTCACAAAAGTTCCTGTACTTTACAAGACAGTAACAGTATCAGGGAGTTATATTTTGGCACCTGAGGGAATGTACGAGTCCAAATGGAATTCTGTTGATCACATCTGCAACCAAGCAACTATTCACATCAATTACCCGACAGGATGGAATAGTACTTGCTCAATAGTTGTTCGGGACACATAGACACACATGTGCTTAGAAACAGATCTGATTGTATTTCAATCTCCTTTTTAACACACAAACACACACAGACACGCACACACAAACTAATAAAAAAAGCAGTGCTTAAAATGTAGTTGACCTGTTCAGGCCAAATCATTATAATTTGAAGTACACAAAGCATATCATCCGTTTAGATTATGCATTGCCAAAGGTACCCTTCATCCAGATCTCTATTTCTAAATGTTTTTCCACTCCCTGCTTCAATTGGAAGGTTTCTGTAGACAGGGTGAGTTTTGCACGTTGCATTACTTGATCTACATGTGATCTCTATCCAAGATAGAACTGAAAAAATCAATCTCACAACTCAAGGGTCACAGATATTCCTGAACTGTAAGATGTAGTGAGAGTCATAGAAAAAAGAGCCTGGTAACTACCGAATCAAAATCCTTTCCTACATCTGTTCTACCTGGAGATGAATACTGCCACTTTTGCATTGTACATATGTAATAGATAGAAAAAAAGATCAGAACTAGATTAATTTATCCATTCATTTATTTACTAAAATGAAATAAATTCGTGTGTACATATAACATAAATTTTCTCACACATGAAAAATTTGTTCATCAGAGAAATGGGAAGTGATCTCAAATTAGAGTCGAGAAAATTTGATTTTATACACCGTGACAGGACAGACAAACTGTGAACACGTCTACTTGATATATATATATATATATATATATATATATATATATATATATATATATATATATATATATATATATACACTAGATGACACAAAAAAAAAATAAAAAAAGTGACTGGAATACCCAGAGATGAAACCCTTTTACTGTCCCACAATAACGAACCCAACCGCATACCCCTTATAACAACCTTCAACAACACACTCCCACCCTTATCACACATCATCAATAATAGATGGAACATTCTCACGATCAAAACAGATCTAAAAGAAACATTCACAGACCCATGTGTTATCTCCTACCGCAGACCCAAAAACATCAGAGACATGATCAGTAGCAATACTATCGTTAACAATAAAGTCGTACAAAAAATACACCTAGAACAATTAAATTCTGCACACCTTGCAACATAAGAAACAGCCTATGTTGCAACCACCTCAAGTACACCAACACATTCACAAGCACCACCACAAAAGAGAGTTACCACATATACCACAATAGCAACTGCCGCAGTAAGAACATTATATACCTTCTAGAGTGTAATAGATGTAAGTCACAGTACATAGGTAAGTCCGAGTGGCAATTTAATATTAGACTCAACAATTATAGACATAGGATTAAGTCAAAAAATAATCGTAGCCCACTTCCTGTAGAACTACACTTTCGCACACCTGACCACAATTTTGCCACTGACGCTAGCTTCACCATCATAGAAAAAATAGAAAAAACTACTCCAATTGACATAACTAAAGTTCTAGAAAAACACGAAGACATGTGGATCAACAAACTTAAAACCCTATATCCTAATGGATTAAATACTAAACTGAACAACCCGCTCCACACAGAACACTAATACACACAACTCCTACCATTAATATCCTCACACCCACATCTTAGACACACTCAATAATGTAAGCTTCAAAGTCACCTAGACCCATAGGAAAAACTTCACCTTAGCCTGTTATAAGCCCTGTCCAAATCATAGCCAAAACATTTTCAGTAACATTTTCAGTAACTTTTAAAACTGCTGCTGCTTTACCAAAATCCCAATACCTGCCGGTCATTCTTACATTCAGCATGAGGCCTCTAGTAGCCCTGACAACAAAACTTACCCACAATGCATAGCCCCTGGCAGTGGACTCTGGTTCCACATGGTACATTTTAATTCACACTCACACAACACGCACCACTGATGATGGGAGAAATCCCAAAACATGTATGGACTATTGACATATAAGGATTAATAAACCTTACCACCAAAAACTTCACTCCCGAGTCTGTCTCACTCTCTAAAGTACACATTATAAATATATATATATATATATATATATATATATATACATATATATATATATATCCATTTACTCCTCAAAATAAGGTGACGACTCTTATTGTTCTTGTTATGAAGGTTTAGGAACGAAGCCATGTCCAGTCTCTGACTTTGATTGTACTTCATCAACGACGGATATTCCCCCAAGGTGATAATCACAAGTTGATTTCGTTAAATATGATTTAAGAAGCAATGCCCCTCAACCGATCAATCTATATTGCAATGATCTTTTTTTTTCAAAGTTCTATATCTGGGCCTTTAGCTTGTGTACGTAAGCGTGCTCTTTCAATGATCATTCGTCAAGAAGAAGCGGAGGATATAACTAACACATCGATCACTCCTTTTACAAAATTAGATGAATAATCAAATGAATGAAAAAAGATGTTGCTGAGTGCTTGTGTGGGCAACACTTGAAATGCTCGTCTATTCACTATCTACCGCACAGCTATCTAAATATTCATTTCAAAGATTTCCCACCTAGAATAATTTTATTGCAGAATATCTGCATTGGCAAAATTTTTCACTCATGTGTGATCATCTTGTTTGGTTCGTCTATCACGGAGGAAGGATTTCCCTAAAATTCTACTTCTTCCTTTCAGCTTGAACACCAAATCATCACTCTGCTCGAAAGGGCATACCCTACCCCAAATGTAAAAATTGAAAAGAGGATACTAATGGAGAATGAAACAAGAAAGTATCAATATGAAATTATACTACTTGCTTCTATGCCTATGGTGTAAATGAGGTGGGGTTTCAGTCACTGTGCTCTAACCTGAGGTTGTCGAGCCACTCAGCATTGTCAAAACCCTCCTCAACCAGCTCAGAAATCTCCAACCAATTTATCATACCAGCTAGAGGGACACACAGGTAACACTTCAAGACTTTGAACGTTTTGTTTGTAAAGTAAAAACTATATAATTCAGTCGAAATTCTAAATAAAAGAGTGATCATTCGTTCCAGGTCACCAGAAATTGTAAATCTCTTGAATTAGATTTTATTATTTATTTTCACTGTGAATGTCGCCATTTTGAGGGGACGTGTCATCTAGTATAAGAACTAACAGAAAGTCAAATGGAAATAACTACTACCTGACGATTCACCAAACCATTCATACCAATTCCTGGTTGGATTCTTGTTCGGAACAATTGGCCTTTTGCGAATATGTCACTGGGCGTTAAGAGTGAAATAGGCAGCTATAAACAGAATAAACGCAAAAATTGTGTGTTCAAGACACCGGGAAGGGAAATGAACAGCGAATGCTCTGTAGGGCTCTCAAACCATCGTTAGCAACCAGCCTAGGAGCTGATCAACTCAGATTCCAAACTGGTCTAAAAACGGATTGTGTCCGTCGAGCAAGCTCAACCATGATAAAAACATCTTTGGTACCCCAGTAACCCTACACTGGGTTACGGGATACCAGCCGGTATATGCAATAAGTGTTTGGGCCGAATATTCCCCCCAACCGTCGACAAATTATACTGAATCACCGTAGCCCCGCAAATTACCTGACCAACCAGCCAAGTGGACTATAGATTATTCACTCTTTGCTCGTCTGTGTCTCAGTCTGGGTGTTCATTGGTCACAATTCAGGGTCTACAACGACGATGATTTGCATTAAACAACTATAAACTATCAGAGATTTTTCTTTTCCTTTCATAAGAATATTTTTTTGTGTCTCAGTAGTGATTTTGGACCAACGATGCTAAAATCTTTGCTGGTATATTTCGGATAGAATATCCATTTTTTTCTTAGTTAATACTAAATATTTCTTTAGATAATTTGTTTTGGTAAACGTGCTGGATACGGTTATTCATGTAAGGTACGGATATATTAAATAAATTAATTCAACCCTTTGCCCTTTGCCTAATTCGATTCTCGTTAGGAATACGGGCCTTTTGCAAATATATGACTGTATGTTTAAACAGTAGAAAGAAGGAAGCCATAGACGAGAGAAGATGAGATTGGCGTGTATCTGTGAGGCTGAGAAGAGATAGCAAGTGTTTATTTATTCAGACAACGATTTTCATATTATCCATTCCAAGAGTCAACAATGCCTGAGTTTGGCTTGTTTGCATATATTGCGATTTCGATCTCCAAGAAACATTTTGTCTTCGAGGACTAAAAAGCAAAAATGGCCAAAACAAGCCGTTCACACGAACGAAAGACACAAAGACATGCGTGTAACTGTAGCATGTGTGCACGTTCCTGTACATACGCCTTCAGAAAAAGCACACACACATGTTTCTATGATGAATAAGTTCTTAAAGGAACATATCAGGTAAGTCACTAAATATGAACGGTCACATGACCATTATTTTGTTGTTTTTTGTAGTTTTTTTTTGGGGGGGGTGACAACTTACACGTAATAATTGGACGATCATTTGATAATTAAGAAAAAAAGGGGACCAATGAATAAATTACTCCTCTCATCTCCTGTTGGGCAGTCATCCCTAAAAAATAATTCGACATAAACATACATGGTTATTCGACCATCCCAAAACACATACGAACAAAAATATTTAGGGATTTTTTTTTTCAAGACATAAAAAGTAAAGTTTTAAAATTCAAGGTTCTCTAACTCCATTGTTTTGGTCTGTACGCATGGTATATCCATAAGTATTCAGGCACAATAATTGAAATACTGAAAAAACGTATTCGGACCGATCTTCACGGTTTTGACTGACAGTTTCTAATATATTGAATATAACGATGGTTTTGTTTTTGTTCCCAAATTCCTAGCAGAATTAGAACCTTTTGATCAGGAATCAAATCATAAAATCGGAATATTGAAAATTTAGCCGCTGGGGACGGTTGTAATTTTTTTTTTTTTTCGCTGAAATCCTTCTTAACGAACAAAAATATCTATCGACAGGACGAGTTATAGATCTCCACATACATTCTTTATCTTCCTTAAGATATCGAGTATGCATAATAACACAAAGCATTTAGTATGATATGGTCGACTTTTCACACAAAATTACTTATTCTGATTTTATGATAACTTGTAAAATGGATCTAAATGAAATTCCCTGTCAGCCTGCTGCAAATTTGATTTTAAGTATCTTTTTCAGAGCAATTTTGATGACTTGATGTAATACATCGAATCACCAAAGTTGTTCTGAAATAGTTAGATACAAAGCCTCAGAAAATTCTAAAATTCTCCCACCTTTCATTTTGTTTACACTGAATATTTTCGAAAATTGACAGAAAATTCCAAAGATTTCTCTACGTTTACAACAACCAATGAGGATATTGTTTACCCAGAATTTATAAATTATTTCTATAAAAAAAAAACATCAAATTTCAAAGAAAATGGGAACAATCAAAATACCTACAAAAAAAATCTATAGATTATTATAAAAAGCTTTCCAATAAACACCGCAAAAGATTATTCAAACACCAAGAAAACGATATTATCAATACAGTTGCCAAATTAAATAATGTTATTCTACCGAGTTCAGTCGGATGTTGCCAGCAAAAATAGCTATAATGTTCTTTAGGCTGAAATATGTTTCTTAAGTGTTCTTATAATGATATTAAGACGTTGTTCAGAGGCAATTTTTTATGGTATTTTCTATTATACAATATAACATTATATATAAAAAAAAAACCACTGGCTGTATTTGTCACTGCGTCCACCGATACCAGAGTTTACACAGCTCAACCAGATTCAAAATGTACTCTGAAGGGTCGTTTGGGAATGTTTTCTAAATAAAAGGGTTTAGTTTTTCAAGTGTTGTTATATTCCTGAACTTTCATTCTCCTTTCCTTATACATACAAATGAATGAAAGAACTCGACAGGGAAAATTCCAACTTGTAATTTATAAATATAAGCTGTTATTTCAAGAATTCTGCTTCATGAGTCTGTTATACCATTAATGAACAGTTTAAGTGTTTCCTGTCTGAATATACGTGGCCTCTTAAGTAAACGCACATAAAATACTGGGCGTAGCATGCTTGCGATAGGGTGGTTGAATTCTATTTTCTCTGCGTGAAATGGAGATAACGCCTTGAAATTAATTAAGGTTCACTTGTCTATCTCCCAAATTGAAGAAAAAGAAAAGTAAATACATGAATTATATTCCTCCAAATAAATAAGATCATTTTTTATTTGTGTACTGTTTTCAACATTGAAGGGGGGGGCAAAACGTTAAGGGTTTGTAAAGAATTTTTTTCTGAAGTTTTTGAAATATATATATCTGACATTGTTGAAAAATATGCATCACATTCATTTTAAGGCTAAGAGGAGTTATCCTCATTGTACGTATGTAAACCAAGAGTTTACGTTGACTTATAAAATTTGAAATATTACGTGGATCTCAACAATTTGGTTAATTCATGAAATATCCGCTCCATATTTTGTTGAATATAAAACGCTTTTAGAGTTTGAATTAATTTCAGGTTTGAATCAATCTAAGAGCTGGTAAAAAATCAAATGTTGAGCATTCAAAACTTGTAGATACGTGTACGTAGTCCCCTCTAAGCTGTGTATATATGCACGCACGTTTAGCAAACAATCCTAAGGGGAAATCTATGTGCATAGAGAAGATTCCCATTCTTTTGATAGTTTACTGAGTTTTTTCTGTCTTTTTTTTTTCATGGAAAAAGTTTTAATTCACTGTGTCAGATTCGAATATGTGTACATACATTTGTCACAAGTAATATATGTCCAGCCTAGAAATATAGTACATGCTGACTGCAAAAAATGAAAGAGGGACTTGGTACGTTACATGTCAACATATTGCAATATCAGTCATATATATATATATATATATGTGTATGTATATATATATATATATATATATATATATATATATATATATATATATATATATGGTTTACGCACGAGAAATTTAATGTCCAGATTTGATGTATCAATAAAAGTGTGATGATATAAATATATATATGTATATATATTATATATATATATATTTATATTTATATATATATATATATGTATATACATATATATATATATATATATATATATATATATATATATATATATATATATATATATATATATATATATATATATATATATATATATATATATATATATATTCGAAAAATCGACATAATCTGTCCAATAGAACGAATAATGCTTCAGAAATATGTTGGATGAAACATATCTATTTGTTGCATTCGTAAATGTTGCGTTGAAACAGACAAATAGAACAATAATAAAAGAGATGAGAATTCTGATTGAAAGCAGTTATTCGGCCTTTGCATAACTGGCAGGGCTGTTCAGCTGAATAGTAAGTGCATCACTGCGTTGACGCAGTTATTTCATTGCTGACTGGTTCGTTTCCTGCAGCAGTCCTATATTCTCTAATTGTTCATTCTATTTTCATTGTCAAAATCGATTGATATATCAACTAGATTTTCAAATAAAATTTTATATAATATAACGCAATTCATAATCCATATCCACACACACACACACACACACACATATATATATATATATATATATATATATATATATATATATATATATATATATATATTCATATATATATGTATGTATATATATTAGTAGATAAAACATTTTTATTCTATTGAAAAGATTTTTATTAAAAAATCAGCACGTGCTTTTTACTGCAATGCCGTTGGAGTCATCCACCCATCTCAGCTGATTTGTCTAAATAGATATATATTTCAATTACCTTTGTCTTTTCAGTCTCAATTTAATTTAGATTTAACAATCTTGCTTCCCACTTGGGCTACTTCAGATTCCAGTTTCGACGAGGGCCACTTAAGATTCCGTCATTATCTGCTGGCACCCACACCATATCCTGATGAATTTGTTTGCTTGGATCCATTAATAAAAAGCAAATGAGATTTGGGCAAATTGTTGTTTATCGTGAAAAAAATGTTTTCCTTGATTTTACTCTAAAGTGTATGAGAATATTAACGCCAATAACCTCTTGAGTGAAAACAAGCCACATGTTATGTTGGGGTTACGAACTAAAATAATTATTTGTCAATGTTCATATGTATTGGATTTGAGTGAATGATCTTAAATTTTGTATCATGATTGGTGAAGGAGAAGTGACATGCAATCAGATAAGACTGCACTTCGTAAAGCAAACCCCGACTGCCGTAATAGACGGATTATTTATGATGATTGGACATTAGGAGATGTGGATAACGATGCAGGGAATTGATTTGGCGGGCTGAGTTCGAGTTTTTTTTTTAATTTTTCAATGAAACCAATATTTCTGAATCTTGGTTTTTCTTCAATACCCTTTGCATGAATCCATCTCTCCCCATAGTCATTGGAAAAAGTGAATGACGGCGAAGTTTATTTCATCCATTGCAAACGGGTATGCAATAATGTGATTTATGGAGCCCGAACAAGGCTTAGTGGGAGGGCAAAATGCAGTTGATGATAGAGTCCCCTAATTCAGAGACTAAGCAACGTTATTGAATATATTGGATTACATAGAGTAAATAATAAGTAAATATATGCATGGAAGACTAATTTTATAATAGGCATACAGTTTTCCCCTGGTTCCCAAGTATGGAAAATTACTTCGGAAGCCTTTGTAGGCCCCGTCCTCCTTATCATCATTATCATAAGCAAAAATTGGACAAACTTTGCTCAACATCCACCAGAGATCTCTATCGCTGACATTGCCGTATCAATATCTCTTGAAATTGTCTTAATCAACGAGCCATTTTATTTTCTGTGGCTCACTGTGTTGGGGATCCA
Organism: Thysanoteuthis rhombus; assembly: GCA_963457665.1. Classification (NCBI taxonomy): domain Eukaryota; kingdom Metazoa; phylum Mollusca; class Cephalopoda; order Oegopsida; family Thysanoteuthidae; genus Thysanoteuthis; species Thysanoteuthis major. The sequence continues at coordinate 3,559,507 of OY735221.1, forward strand.
CGTTGTGAGTCATGATTTCAAAAAGTTGTCTGACATTCTGGCTATCTAGCCTGCATACTGTCGTTTGAGATGTTCAAAGGATTGTATGATATCCCTGACTCCTGTTTTTTCATGTATACTGTGTACTTTTGTGATCCCTCCAAGCGGAACAAAGACCCTCTCTTGTGCACGTTTCGAAGTCCTTAGTTTGAGAGCCAATCCTTTGGTTAAGTTTCATGTTTCGGCACCATACCTGACTATCAACAAGATACACAATTGTAAACCCTTCTATTCAAAACTAGTGGAACTTTTATTTTCGTCCTTGAATGTTGAGTTTGTACTACCAAAGGCTTGCGAGCCTATAATGATTCTATGTTTGATTTCTCCTTTTTGGTGTTCGATTAAAATTTGTTATCCCAGGTAGATGAAAAGATCTGCTCTATATTTGATCTTGATAATTGTTTGTTTGTTTTCTATATATTTGTTTTAACTAACATTGGTTTTATTGAAATTTGTGTGAAGCACTACGTTCTTGCTTTTTATCATTCAGTGCATGAGAGCTAAATGTTGCATTGTTTGTTGTAATGATGTTGGCTTAGCAATTGATAGAACCAATGAGCGATAGAAATCACACAGATACATACACACAGACCTACACATTCATACATATCTGTTCGCACATACGTATGTATACCTGAATCTATTTATTTAGCTTAGCTTGATAAGTTGTAAGCTAACAAGTGAGTAAAACAGCCTTACGATCACCCTAAGGCTTTTTCGCTAATGCTTGAACAGAAAAAAATCTATATAAACTACAGATTCTCGCAGGCAAAGTTCACAGCTATGAAGGCTTGAGTTCTTTTTTAAAATCGAAGCAGCGCAAAGCAAACTTTTGTAAAACGGTGGATATCTCTATTTGAATTTATGACGTGTAAAATAAGAATAAATAGTTCAAGTCATTCAATATTACAGTAAGTTTAGAATCTTTGTGAATAGATTTTGACACCAAATGATTCTTGCTTGTTTTGGACTTAAGAGATTCTAATGTAGCTTGAATAAAACAAAAACTTTTTCGAGTCAAAATTGCATAACGCAATAAAACAATTGTTATTTCACTGGAATATTTCAGCTTTTCTAGATTTACAAAATATTGATGAAGTTATGTTCTACTGAGTCACCGAATGTCAGGAGGTGTATGGGACTTAGATTTAGGAGACAGAGAGCGAGAGAACAAAAGGGCTCAAATTGTCTCTGGCAAAAACCTCAGCATAACCAATACTTTATGCTAATTTGCCTTTTGATCTTTTACGTAAAAGCAAACAAGTAGCGTAATTCAATAGTGGGTGGACACTTATAGCTATACTTGCCCTGACTCGAGCGTAAACACTCTGATTAAGTCAGAGATAGCTTCTCTGATATTGACTGTCTTACAGAGTCAACTGTTCTAAAACTTGCCCATACCTGAGGGGAGAAGTCGATTCAGTCTTTTCCCAGGAGCATTACTGTAAAATGAAAGTAAACTGGAATTCAAAATCGGTTTGCCAATTCTATTCTCCTCATCGACTGTTAGGACGGTTCCACCTTCCCTTATTAGAATTCTTTATTCGTATTTTACTATCGCTAGAAGTCATAATTTCTTGTCATTCGTCAATACAGAGATTTTCCAGTTGAAATACAAGTCATAAAAATCATACAGGTGTCCCCTGTAATTACGCAGGTAATTGGGTCTAGAATACCAACGGTATGATGACTGGACCACGATCACACGAACTTTTGGGAATTAGATTTTGCTATGTCAGAACTAAATCCAGCTATTTTGGAACTCAATTAGTATTTTGGAGTACATTATCCACCTGCACTATAAACAGAACGGTGCTATTACGAACCAGGCAATAGAAGGTGTAAGGGGAGTACAAGCGTTTGATTGTCTTTATTAATCTGAAGTTGTGTTTCGATGGGAGTCTCGGAAATCTTTACGGGGTTTCCTGAAGGTCACACAGCGAAGACTCCAAATTAAACACCTTTAATCATGATCAATGGAATCGCTATAGTTGATCTGTTCAAGGTCCACCTAATCAACAAAGGCCACACTGGGGCCATCAGCACGCTACTCGCTTTGAACTGAATTTTGCCAATTCCAGAGACGTGTAATGGTGAGGATTTGCGAGATTAAAGCAATATTGCTCTGATCAATATTTGTTTGATCTGATGATGTTTCCATTCAGTTTTATTGCTGGCAAACCTTTATTAGATATCATTACCCAAACTGTCACCTGAGCTGTCAACATGGGTTCTTTTCAGTATTCAAGTGAATCTAGCTCGTTGGCTATCTATGTATGTATCATACGTGTAGACTCCACCTGCAAACGACTTTCTCTGTTTGTTTGGTTTTTTTCTCAAATCTCTCCAGAAAATGTTTAGTTTACGATGTGGGTCCCCGCTGGAATGATTCCCCAGTTTCTGACCGGCAGCATTCATATTTGTTATTTGCTTTATTTTTGTTCTTTATTTTTGTTCTTTGTTTTTGTTTTTTGTTTGGAAATAAATTAAAAAAAAAACTTTTAGCAATATCAACATATGAGAGAAGTAAATGATTTATTTTTCAATACTTTTCCAATGTTTCTAATTGATCAGCCCAAACATAGCATGCTGCCTAAACATGTTGGTCACAAGACAGTTTCTAATGAACCGTCCAATCAGTTTATTGCATCTGCTAATGTTACCAGTCGCTTTTATTGCTGAGAAACATATATCCAGCCTTTATTTAGTAAATCAGCACCCGATGTTTATCGCATCAGATAACCAGGATCAAAACTTTTAATCGTAGACCAACTTTATCTTCTTCCTGAGTGCAGTAGTCATAGACTTCTGATATTGAGACGATAACATCATCGACAGAATATTTTGATATTCCCGGCTTCGCTAATAGAATTACCTCATTAACCTCCCTTGTCAGGTTCGAATCGAAACAGGATATTACAGGTTTCTTTATGTCGATCTTGGGAAACTTTATATCAACATCGTCAAAGTGATACATCTATGAACTGTTCACATAAACTAATACGAATACAAAACGACCCGCTACAAATACACACAATACAATTACTGAACGAAAAATCAAACTGACTTTTTTTTTTACAGTCTTGCTTTTTCATAAAATTATTATCTAACTTTAGCTTTCTCTTATTTTGTCATTTTTTAATCTATAAATCAGAAAGGGATCTTCCATGAAGGCTACAGGGATATAATTTATAAAAAGCTTTAATACTGCAGGGTTAACTCCACTTCTACTTCTATATCAAATGTAGATGAGTACTGTATCTTTCGGATTGTACGTATGATTGATTAAAAAGCATGGAAATGTATGTTCACTATGAGTGTTTTTATTCACTAGATTGAAATACGCCCTTGCGTATATATATAGCATAAATAATGGTTGACATGTGAGATTTGTCAATTGAGCTCAGTCGGTAAGTGACACGACTATCAATCAATGCAAAAGATCAGATCCGTTCATTTCAGCGACACTAGATAAATAAACAAAACTACAATCATCATATCTCTATCGAAGAATTTCAAATTTTGCATTAAGGACTTCTCCAATACTCCCCTTACAAAGCAAAACAACTAAAAAAAAAGTGGTCTGGTGAGTCTGGAAAATATGGTGATCAGTAACTTTAATCGCCTTTTGTTGGATAACAGGAATGTTTGACAAATGTGTCAGTCATCTAGACCTCATTCAAAATATTTTTTCTCAACGAACGACCAGATTTTTTCTTTCTAGCTATTCATATATACATTTTTCATATTATCCGAGTGTGAATTTAGATGGACGGATGGTTTCCTCCTTGTATTCTTTCGCACACACACACACACACACACACACACACACACACACACACACACACACACACACACATATGCATATGCACATTCAAACAAACAATATATATATATATATATATATATATATATATATATATATATATATATATATATATATATATATACTGTACCAGATCAATTATGGTCAATCAAACGCTTCCACACTAACAATCCTAGCTAATCCGAAGTAACCACAGAATACCTATGAATCTTTTTATCTGTCAACACAATAACTCCAAGAGTTCTTGAATGAAATCAATGACATTTTTGGTAGGGGCGACTACAGAATGGGCAATTTAATTTTGCAGCGGTTCCATCAACAATTCACTACCTTATGAGCTATCATTTCACATGCATGCTCCATCTTAAAACAAGTGTTCAACACATTTGATTTTAAGTATATCGGAATGTCTTGCTCCGGGGCATATGATTCTTAGGTAAACTTTACTCAGCATGGTATGGCCTTTCCAACCATATACGATATCTTCTATTTGCCTTTTTTTACTTCTTAATAGGGAACCACAGCAGAAATGCACCATTATGAATCATAGCACTCTATTTTTTATTTTTATTTTTTGTAATTACTCTTGAATTTATTTTAATTTTGAATCACTGAATGTTCTTCTAGCTTAGGTTTCATCAATCTACTCACAGATTCCCCTGGATCCCTATTACAGCACCACTGGTATATGAAAACTACTACTGTAGTGAACTGCAGTTCTGCACCAGGGGGTCGGGGGTCATTACTTGTTCAGATATTCTTCGACGCATGATTTCAAAAATAAAGCAGGAAAATCCATTAGCATTGTGTGAACATTTAATTCGAAGATGATACGATGAGTAATAATGCAAGTATATGCATAAATGAAAACAGTAAAAAAAAAAAAGGTAGTCAGGTATATCAGAGCATCTCTCAGAACATTTAAATAATAATGGGCTGGTCACATTGCAAGAATTTCTGACACCCATTGGACATCTCAACTTCTAATATGAATCCCTGTAGGTAACACATGTGACGTGTAGATCAGCAGAATACAAGACAGGGGTACAAACTACACAAGTTTTAGCTCTGCAATGTCCATGATATATAGATTTTACCCTGGATTTGCCAGACTAAAGTCAAACCACAGACAATAAAGAGGTTATCCTGACATCAATCAAACAATTTACATATTTAAGGAAATCGATAAGTTCGTAGCGTCATTATCCAAAAAACAAACTTTTATTAAAGCGTAATGGAGTCAATACTTTCTACACTGGTTCAGTTCGTCACCCCATCTTATAAATTGCTCATGAATTGTTTTACTTATGATATTCAGTGATCCATGATGTGATTCGGGATGTTCAGCAGTTGTCTGATATCCTTGAAATATGGCCAGCCAATCGCCATTCAAGTTTTCGAATGGATTATCGACTCTTTCCACCAATATGGTTGAGCTTGACTCTCTCATGTGCACTTTGCATGGCTCTCAATTTGAGGGTGAATCTTTTGATTCAGTATAATATTGTTGCTCCATAGGTGATTGTTGGTTGTACACATTTTTTTATTTTCAAGACCAGCGGGATTTTTCTAGTTCTTAACGGCTGTGCTTGCTCCACCGAAAGTTTACGATCCTAGGATGATTCTTCGCTTTATTTCTTCTCTTGAGGGTTTCATGGACGATCGTTGCCCTAAGTAGATGTAGTATTCTCTTTTCTACTGATCTGTGTTTTCGATTTGGATTTGGGGGAGCAATTTCAGATTAAAATTCAGACTACTATGTACCAGGTTACGAAGTTATTGAGCCACCTCCCAAAATAGTAGATTCACAATTTTCCCTCTTGTTTCAACATACAGACATGATGAAATTATCTACATTTATATCATCTGTGCACATTTTAGATTAAAAAAAAACGAATAATCATGCTATTTCTATCAATATAACTGCGAATTCCTCTTGCAATTATATTTTGTATTATGTAATTGATGTTTACATTCTTTTAATCAGTTTACAATATATAGATCGAAAAAAGAAATTATGATTACGGTCCTGGATATTCACTCAATAGGAACCACCATGCACCCAACCAACGTCTTTTGGGGAGGACGATAGATGAAAATTTCGAAAAAAAAGGTTGATCAATGAATTGTTTACTTGAGTGAAGAGAGTCTGAATTTCCAGGAAACAATCGTGAACACTTCCGGATATGAAATAAAGGGCTAGTTTAGCATACACTTACTCTGTGAATTGAACCCTACCAGTAAAACACTGACAGATATAACACTTTCTATATTTTGGATCAAAAACTGAGTGATGGATAATTCCAGTAAAACCAAAGTGAACAAAAGAGTTTAGAAATGTAAGAAAGAAGCATGTTTGCCACTCACTCAATACAAGAGTGTCTGACATTTTATTTTTTGAATTGAAACTGGTAATACTAGCCCGTAATTCGGGCTATAGAAGTGTAAGTTCTTTTATGCGTGGAGATCTAGCAAGGACGGTGTTGGAAACTTCTGTTGAACGTTTACATCAAAAACTGACCCCAAAAATAACACCAAAATATCTAGATTCTTCGGATATACCTCTAATATCTACAATATATCTTATATATTTTAGTATATTTAATTTGACTTTAAAATTTGATATTCATTTTATTGAGGTATTACATAATTCATTGAAAATATTCTCAATTACAATGAATTGAATGAAAATATTATCTATTTTATGATAAACCATCTAAAGAGTAATTTCTGACAACCAGACGCAACTCAATGTATCTACATTCAGATGAAACCCATCCAAATTGACAGCACCAAACAAGTGTTGTAACTCGGTGACATACAAATAGGTAACACTGAAAAAAAAAGGATATAACGAACAGTCTGTAAAGTCAGTCATTGACGGTATTCAGTGTTAGAGAAGACATCTAAAAGCCGAACGAATAGAAAGAATTGTTGAAAGAAGATGCTTTCCCCAAACACGAACGAAGAGTGTCAAAAATATTTTAATTGTTAAGCGGGAAAAAAAGGAAGGAAGCGTGAAGACAACCAAACAAAAGAAACGATTAGTTGAGAAAAAAATATGATCTATTCTGGCACAGTCACTCTCGAATAGTGCCAATAACAACAATGGACTTCGTTGTCAACGCGGACGATTATTCATATCCCCGTTTTCCTTTGTTTTATCGTTGTTTTCCGACCCAACGCAATATCTGGCGTATTAGAATGTGCCAACTAAAACTGTCAATACAGCCATCATAGGTTTTTTTTGTTTCTGAGAGTTCCTAGCTGGCTATCTATCTATCTATCTATCTATCTATCTATCTATCTATCTATCTATCTATCTATCATTCGATCTGTATATCTAGATATTTACCTTTCAATATGTATAAAAGAAAGACCTCCTCCACTCACGAAGTATTTACAACAACGGTTCAATTCACCATGTTAGTCTATGCTAAATTGGTCTTCCAGTCTCTGCCCGGCAGTTTTTACCCTTGTTTTATGAAAATTCAGATTTTTTTTTTGTTCATATGATCACCCCCTAGCGGAAGAAATAACTTATTCAATGGTCATTCCTTTTCCCGATCTTTTAATTGATCACCTCAATATTGCCAACAGACGTTGGTCACGTGAGGATTTCTATTGAATGACTAACCAGGCTATTTTAGATTTGTTTCCGTCGTTTTGAATTATTTACAGTTCGGTAGTCCGTGGTTCAGTCAGCAGCTATGCTATACCGAAGATTTTGAAAATGGTTTTAAAAGCCACTCCGCTAAACTTTCAAGTACCAGGATTCACGTTAGTTACCCCGGTTGTCCTAAGATCACTGAACTTGGGCAACGTTGAGCCCTCTTGAGGTTATTAGCAGAATGAGGACAATGATACAACCAAGCAGAATAATGTACATACATACATACATTGTATACATTCATTATTTTCTCGTTACTCGCAGTCACAGGGTTGAAGATGGGACTGTAGAGCGATGTGGTGTCTTCGACTTACGTCATTGAGTGCATTGTACTAGAGGGTCTTCCCCGAGAGAGATTAACCACTTTGCTACCGAGTTCTTCCCACGCGGTCCACGGCTGCATACAACAGCTAGTATTCGCAACAGTCATTCATCTAGGTATGGACTAGACCTAACGTTTCTTAACTAATTTGATCGTACAAGAACCAGTTTTTCCAACGCGATATGGCCGTAGCGTGTTAAATTCAAATTTACCGCCCACACGGACGATTATTTCTGTTTATGCCCTTTTTGGTTTGTTTTTAATTACCTAGTCAACACAATTACTGTCGCATTTTATTATTTGCTCACAGTGTCGTACCTAAAATAGGAGGGGAAAATGTGCAATTAACAGACATCTGCTATAACGTAATTGGTGGGGAACTGGTATGTACAAAATTATCCATGTTATTGTATACTATCAGTAGGAATACAGTACGTGAACTGATACTTATATTTTATAATAGGATCACCACCTAGGGCTCTCTGTATGATTCCCCAGGCTGCTTACAACAGCTGGTATTCTCACACAACGGGATGCTGACCAGGCTCAATGTTGTTTTGTGTGTCCAACGATATTTTTGCATTGATCATTAAAATTGTAGAAACAAGCTAACGCCTAGCTTCTAAACACTTGAATGTAGTAACTATCAAATGAAAGCTGCAGATTTTAATTTACATAAGCCGGTTTGGTGATCGATATGGCGTATCTACAGTGAAAGGTGTTTTTAATCGTTCCTGGTCTCTAATGGAGAGTATCCCAAAAGCTTCATGAAAAGCAATTCACACAAGTTCCTACTAACATTATAAAATCAAGATTTTCAGTAACTTTTGGAAAGGAACCCAAGAGTACTCAAGTCTCTAACCGGCAGCCATATCTACAGACACGTCCCTGCTTTCAATCGTTTCTACTTTCAGATATGTTTGTATGCTTTTGAAAGGTCTACTATGGGCTTTATTTGTATATATATATATATATATATATATATATATATATATATATATATATATATATATATATATATATATATATATGTATATATATATATATATATATATATATATATATATATATATATATATATATATATATATATATATACATATATAATGAACTCACCGAGATTTCCACGCAATGGCTTTTTTTTGAAAACATTTGCTATCTAAACCTTTTTTAAAGTCTTTTGTGAACAAGTGTCTTAGCATGTACAAGTTTTTTTTATTCTCCTATTCTTCTTATTTCTTCAAGGTTTCTTAATCTTTTAATCATTTAATATTTCAATGCTTTTTAGCCTCCATTTCGGACAGATCATATCTGATCTTACTTTTTCTATTCTAACATGAATAATCTAATTCTGTGGCATAGATAACTATTTCCATACTAACCATGTCATGTAAAGTGTCCGAAAGACTTCGCTTAGAGTGACTAAAGGTGAACCAAAAATAAACTAAGGATTAACCCCCCCCTTCAAAGGAAAACGGTATATATAAACAAACTTTTTAACGCACTCGCCCGCTTGATATTTAAAACAGTACAGATATAAAATATTGTAGCAATCTCATTTATTCAAGGCAATAGCAATATGATCAGTGTATTTAGTACTGTTTTTCATTCATAGGGAGATAATCATGAAAGTATTAGTCTCATGTACAACAGGAGTTATCTCCATTTCACGCACGGAAGAAAGGATTCTACCTGAATATATGTGCGTATTGTTTTGTTCTAGAATTGCTTTCGCATTAACTACTTTCACTGCTCCGTTTTATAATTCAAGTGACATTGTTTTATTGGATTTTGCGCCTCGCCAAAACACATGTTCGCTTGTGCAAACGATTCTAATGGTTGATGGAAAGCAAATAACCGCCTTGTATTATCTAATGTACTGTTCGCGAATAGTTCGATTATCTGAGCATTAAACACTTCAATCTGAAAATACTTTCTCCCTTACATCTTTTTTTCATTCTCTTCTTTTTCCTTTCTTTAATTCCCTTCTTACATCTTCTGTCACTTTTTCTTTCCTTTTTTCTTTTTTTCCTTCCTTCGATTTCTCTTTTGTTCTCTCTCCCTCGTTATTTACTTTCTAGTTCTTCCCTATCTCATCCGCCTCTGTTTGACACTCTTTTCATCTCTCCTTATTTTTCCTCCTAATTTTTAATTTACTCTTCTCTCTCACTTCCTTCTTTCTATCATTACTTTTTCCTAATCTGAAAATCTTTCCCTCCATCCGTCTCTGTTTTTCCTTTTTCTTATTATTGTTTTCCTCTTTCTCTCCTTATTACCTTCATTCCTTCATTTTTCACTCTTTCCCTCATCCTTTTTCCTTCGTTTTTACCTTCCTCACTTTACTTTCCCTCCTTACTTCCTGTTTCCTATTTCGTCCCTTTTGTACAAATAATAACAGGTCGATTGAACCGTTACTCCAGACAACCAAATATTTTAATGTTAGCTTTAAAAGATGAGGAAAACCTATAGAATTTAACGGTTTTAAGATAATTGTTTTGCTACCGGAATTGAAAAAAAAGGATATCAGTGTAGTATGATGGTTTTTGTTACAAGTGTGATCACTGCATCTGAAACACAAAAGATTTCAAAGACCTTAAAACAAATGGACAGAGAATTGGTCCCAATTGTAAATTGCAGTTTTACACCCTCATTCATTCAATTTTACAAAAAGTCTGTAATTTCTACAATTGTGACCAACTTACGAACATTATGTCAAAATGGCTTCAATTGTCCATTGGTTTTTACCGATGCTAAAATATTTTACGTTTTTTTTTAGGATCAGTTGCACACGGCACAATTATTCCGTGTTTGAAAATTTGGGACTGAGTTCAAAACCAAAAACAATTTTCAGCTGGAAACCTCTTCATACACAACACACCTCGCTGGGGGGTTGTGCCATTTTTGTTTCTGAGTCTACATCTATCAATGACTAAAAAACACTTAAAACATCGTGAAAAATTAGAATGCTTTATACATATATATACATATATGTGTGTATGTGTCTGTGTGAGTCTGTGTGTGTATGTGTGACGAGGAAATATATTACATACTGGCACACACTCGTGTAATGTCAGAGATATTTACTTATAGATTGTTACAGAAGAGGTAAACGCTCTTTCATTGGATAATTTGACTTTTTGATAATCAAAGTTTTCTAATTTCAATCTTTTTCAAGTCAAAAAAAAAAATCAAACCTGAATTAAAAGGTGTCTAGTCTTGAAGCATCAGCTGTTTTTTATGACGTAATCTTTGTTGTTGTTCCATAATTGAATTACCCATCAGATAGTTGCACAAACAAACAGAAAAAAGTGCATGTGTGCCTCTTTGTGTGTTTATCGCTTTCATCACAAAACCAAAAACTCTTTCAGCTTCCAAAAGCATGAAATGTGATACCAGCCCAATCAAGCTATATACAGTCCACTTCGAGATGATCTGGTACGTAAACTAGGAAAATTAAGCAATCAAAATACGCGGCAAATACCTAAGTATCCTCTGATTTTCAAACGACATCGTCATTTTGAAGAGAACCAACAACCTTCTACTAATGCTAGACAAACCGAATGCAATTGGTCATCACATGGTTTTTAGCGAAACAAAGGTTGTGTACATCAAACTTGTCAAAAACGAATCCACAACGATCAAAATCGAAACAGCTGAGCAGCAGAAAGTAGACCAATACATCTACTAAGGACAACAAATCACCATGAAATCCTCAAAATAAGAAAAATTCAAGCGAACCATTAGTCTAGGACGGCAAACCTTCGGCAGAGCAGGCTCAACCTTCAAGAACAAGGGGATTCCATTAGTCTTTAAAAGAAGGGTTTGCAACTCATGTATCGTCAAGATAGTCCTCTGTGGAAGCTGAAATATGGAATTTGATCAAGAGACTGATCCTCAAACTGAGAACCATACAATATGCAGAGGATCAGACTAAGACATTATATGAAAACAGGAGTGTAATACATCATGAAATCCATTAGAAGACACAAATGGCAATGGGCTGGTGAAGTTGGAAAAATATCAAACACCCAATTGACATCGTGACTCCGCGAGTTGATCCCTAACGGTCATATACAAAACTGTAGTTGATAAAATATGATACAGTGTGACGAACTAGGCAAGTTCAGAGAGAATTGGCTCTGCAACGCCCATGATAGAGAGACCTGGCGAATCCTTTGGATTGTCTATGTTCAATGCGATACAATAAGAGATTGATGATGATGGTGATGATCATGAACATGATGATCATGATGATGGTCATGATGATGATGATGATGACTAATTTTATTGAAAATCATTCTGACAAATGGACACAACCAAAAACTTTCTGATTTTGATGTAAAACATTCAATTAAGCAACATGGAAGAAGGAAGTAGCTTGGCAAACATCTTAATTTCCAGCCAGGAGCAAGGGACGTAACTCGTATTTCGGTCAGAATGACTCCAATCGATACTAAAGGTACTTAGCAGATGAATAATTAGAAATTATACACATACATACGTACACTCAACTAAAGGTGGTTGTGTGTACTCGAAAGAATAAAGATATGTATGTAGAGGGCTAAAGTTATTACGTAATCAATATAAGATTGAGAAACCTACGTCTTACTGGTCATATCTCGGAGGGAAAATAAGCGCATTCTGATATGACTAGAATAAACTCAATTTTTTCATGCATTTGCAAGCTAGTAAATGAATAAGTGAATCTGTAATATATAGATTTGCTTGAGATCCATTCAATTGATTTTTTTTTCTTTTGCACTTTTTAGGGGTAACTCGAAACAGTACTTATTTCTCTGATGCTCTGTACAAAAGTCACATAAATAGGCGGGACCAGTCTTTTAATTAGACAAGCCTGATTAGTCACTGAATGGAAAGCAACGTGTGACCGACGTCTTTTTGACTGTGTGTCGTGTTGAGAGGGATCAATTAAAAAATAGGAAAGAATGATGATCAATGGACAATTTTCTTCTGTGTTTTTTTTTTCGAATCAGGAAAGATACATCTAGCACGATTTACAGACTAATGTAGCATTAATTTGCATTCTAGATTTAATCCTCCACTGAAAATCTATATTAGGAAATTTCTAAGAGAAAAATCATTTTCCCACACAGAATAAAGAATAAATGTTCTGATCTTCAGCTGTGTAGCCCCATTGAAGCAGCCTGTACGCATGATACATATATAGCCAGGAGAACCGTTGGACCATCTTGAGAATAGAAATAAAAATTACTTTTATAGTTTAGGCTGACGGCTTATAATGAATAAATAGATGTATGTAGATAGGATGAGCTTTTTGAGCATCCCCTAAGTTGGCACACTTTATATATACTTTAATTCAATAGCCCTGCCAGAAATACATCGTTTTGGCTACCAAGAGGTCACAAGCGAATAGAATCAGATATTAATTCTTACATGGATTATATATACAAGATGGCGGTCATCGATGATACTTTATATAACAGGGTCAAAGCTGCTATTTTATAAATATCACCAACGATGCATGCACAAATATGTTGAGTACTTTCTTAAGAAACATTTATTGTCGTCATCAAACAGAATAGATTTCTTTATCTTTTTTGACCTTCAACTCTTTACAGAGGAAAATAGAAAGTTCAATAACTTTCAAATTAATCTGACCTTAGACCATCAGATTTACTTCAAGCAATTTTCGTTATTTTTCAAGCTTTGATCCCAGAGTACGGTTGATTTCTAGTTTCCGTGTGTAAAATAGAGATAAGTCATGTCAGCCTTAATATGAACCAAGATCAACAGGAAAAAACAACTTGATCCCTGTATAATACAATCTTTCAACGTTTCACACTCTCGCCCACTCAGCTTTTTAACCTTTACCGTTTCATACACAAGCTGATTTGATGTTAAAATCAGAACACTAATTAAAAACATATTCGATCAAATTCATTGAAAGCATTTTTGTTTCTCAAAGTGGGAAATCCCAAGCTCCTTTTAAGGCTGACAGGACTTATCTCCATTTTACACACAGAAACTATTAATCTAACATAGGATTTGATGCAATGGTTCTCAAATTACATTTTATGCCGAGCCATTAAGATATATTCAATTCTAATAATACAACCACTCTCTACCACATGTTTTACTGTTTGATCGCCGGCCTTATCTTACGTAAGGAAGTATTGAAAGAGAGTACTGTAAGCTGGAGTACTGTAAAAGGGAAATAAATTAAACGAAAACATTTCAGTAGTCCATGAACAGAGCTTCCATGCAATCAGGCTGATAAACAGTGTCATCGGCCTTTATACAATTTATCTGTCGTTAAATAAGTTGAGATCTCAAAGAATTTACATTAGTTCCCAAAAGTGTGAGAACCCCATCCAAAAATTGTTGAAATAAAACAGAAAATATAGCATTCTTTTAATGTGTCCAAAGACTTACTGATTACTCATAAACCCAAGTTCAAAGGTTTATATTTATATTGGAAGATATTCATGATCGGTCACTGCTTTGACTCTAGGAGGCCTTGATGCACGAATTTCACTCGGATTATTCATCGGAAAGATCATCATTTTTTTAATAATCTATATATTCCCTCTTGCATTGGGGTTCCCTGTGTTGGGAAACCATTTTGAAAGCATTATATTATGTTGTTGGATCTACTTTCATATGTTCAGCAATATGGTTCATAGCAATATTCTTCATTAGGATGATTCTGTTCCTTAACTGCATGAATGGCAGTCGAAATGTCTCCAAAACAGCCAAATAATTTCCTGAAATTGTGGTCACTTTTGATGGTAGGGAATACAATCTTCCTTGACCATTTCCACAGAAGCACACCCAAATCAAGACATGAGGAGGATGTTCGATGATATGTTCTATGTTGAATCGATTTCAACCCCACGGTCATCGTATATGTATAGTAGATTGATGAAAAAGATGGGAATTGGATTTATCAGACCCCACTGTCTTTGACTAATCCTCTCAAGTCAAATCTTTTGTTCTGTTAAGGAATTCACTGTGCTACTACGAACGGTTCTTTGTCATCAATGGTTTCTGCAGAATTCCACAAACCTTCAGGCCATGATCCTCATTCAGGATACGATTTACCCTATCAGATGTAACATTGAGTTGAATTGTGTTGAGGAATGAGTTGATTGATAATTCTCTTTTCATTAGCTATTTGTTATGCTCAGTTACCTTAGCAAATCACTTTGAATGTTTCTTGGTTGCGAGGTTTCCGCCTCATTTCGACTACAAAAGCTTAATAAGGTTTTGGTATCTTCAATTGCTGACATATTCCCATATGACTTTTGACAGCATATTTCAATCCATCGATTGCCTCTCTTTGGAACTGCCCATTCTGAATATAATATTATCACATATTGCTGTTGTGGAACTCCTCAACGAGGACGATAGAGAAAATGGAATTCATTTTTAAATACAATTAAAGAAGGATAATAAAAACTGCCAAATTACCTAGGTGTTTCCAAACTTAATCAACGTATAAAATCACTTCATTGACGAATCTGTGCCGGAAAGATATAACGGGATTTTAAGACACTTTCATTAATCGAGATGCATGATTGTGTGTTTGCATAATTCCTGCTTGAGAAATAGTTGCAGCACCCTATTGTGCCACGAAACACAGGTTGAGGACATCTTATCTGATATGTTGTCACGGAAAAAGACTATTTCTGTTTTTGTTCAGCCGTATAAAGTAGACATTAAATTGAAAACCCCATATGACGTTAGCACAAGACGAAAGTTTTTAGGATTCATAAGCCCTTTCCACTATCTGCTTCATTCGAAAATGAAAACTTCTGGTCCGACCTAGCAATACCGGTTGATATCTTATCTACTTATTAGTTATTAAATCATTCGCATTGTCATCAACGACAGCAGCTGAAGATCTCGAGCAAACACGATTTCATATCAAAATTTAAATCATCAACTATAGCTACAGCTGCTGATCCTAAGCTTAAAATTGTATGGTTTCAAATTGTTGTCGTAGTGTTGTAGACGGACGACATCTTTTCGAGCTCATCTGTCACGAAGTTGGCCGTAGGCCCTAGCCATGGTTCAGAATAACTTAATTTATATATAAAAACGAATTTAAGTGATGTAGTCTGGTTTGTGATTTAAACAATTTTTTTTTAAAAGGCTGACTTTTGGAGTGCTTGGATCCATTTGTGTTCAATTGGTAAATTTGACACCTGTTAATAATTTTGGTGCGACGCTCGGGAAATTTTGCGCATGTTTTTAAATTTCCTTCCAACTATATGTTTTATATAATAGTGAGGTGATTATTAAATAATGTTTTGTTTAAGTCTTTGACAGACACTTGTAAAGTTCATTGATATCTAAGGGTAGAAATACGCAAGGGTTTATTCTATTCGATTAGATAAATACAAACCCCGGGCAAAAAGTATCAGTCAAAAGGACATCCGACAAAAGGCAAAAATTGTAGTACAGACTACTGCAAGTTACAATCACGTTCGGTCTAAAGGCATTCGTAGTACGAGCATATAAATAGAATTTGTAGTTTAGTTTAGTATTTATTCTGTAAATAAGACTGAATTAATATTTTAGAGAATTTCATTTTTATTCAGTATCATATGAAGCTAATAAGAGATTATTTTCACTTTTTTTCTTTTGATATGTCTACAATACAAAAGTTCCAGAATTTAACTTCAGTATTAATAGAATAGAGTTTGACAGCCAGGATTTAATAGACGATTTGGTACGTTATGGGGGTAAATTTTAGTACATATGCTGAAAAAATCTGTGGTGGCCCAAATTCTAATCAACAAATAGTTAAAAAAAGAAAAAAAATTGATATTAAACATGTTTAGATACATCAGCTTTTGGTCGACATAGAAGTCCTTTTAGAACTGTCTTTGATTTAATTTAGAATTGCAAAAATTGATAAACGAGATTTATTTCCTAGAAGACAAAAGAAAAAAAACGATAGCAACCAGACAAAAAATGATGTATAGCCTGCAATGTGTCTTTTACAAACAGACATCGATTTTTGTTTGTATAGGAAAAGACAAGTATTCTTCCCAAATGTATGAGTATTTTTCTTTCAATATGTATCAATGAGTTCCAATTTTTTATCAACATGTTTTTAATAATGGGTTAGTGCATGTGCAAGCACACTATTGCCCTATATGTATTTCTTTATCTCACTCATATTTAGCACCGCTTTTCCTCCTTCGTTCTTCGAGATATCAACGTCATTCCGAGAATAATTAATGTCTTGTATCGCACCAACAAACTGATGTAAAAAAAAAGTAAGATTTGCAGGTTTTAGAGAGAGCTTTTCAATATTCTGATGCTATATTGCATCCATACTATCCAAAATCCTCAGTTTCAAAATATTGGATTACTTTCTAAGTGAAGATGATACATTTTTTCCGAGTGTCATTTTGGGGGGTTTCATTAAGGGTTCGGGTCGGGGCTATGTTGCAATGATACTTGCTACTCATTAAGGATATGTACTGTAGTTTTTCATAGATATTCTTCATAGGCATTCTATGTAGAGACGTCCACTGAGCCTCAGATATAGGGGGTCACCAAAAGAAATCCGAGTTGCACTTTTTGATAATTGTTCCGATATTTTTTTATGGTTTTCTAAGTCAAAGATTTTTTCGTTCTTTCCGGTTTCCTTCTTTTTTTTTTTCTTGGTTTCATTTTTCTCATTGCAAGATTTTAGTTTCTCTAATATCATGGAATTCTTCTGGGGGTTTTTTTTCAAGGGGAGACAATTCTTAGTTTATTTTAGGGTTAACAGGATTTATCGGCATTTTATGCATTGAAAATAGGAATCAATGGGAGAATCATATTTATACAGTTAATTTTCTTTCAATCGATTGATTCAATTTGATTCGCCAAATAAACAGAAATATGATCAGTTGGCAAAGATTATCAGAATGTCATTCTTAAAGGCATGCCCGTTGGGCATAAAACTATTTTAAAAAGTTTCTAAACCGCTATTTTTATAATTTCAGCGATTAGCGTAACATGTCAAACAGAAATAACTGCATATGCACTTATATGTCCACAATACTCACCCACAAACACACACACACACATATATATATATATATATATATACATATATATGTAGTTTACAAAAAATACGCCTTTAAAAACTAAACATTAAAAAATATATATATTTTTAGAAACCATGATCTGGAACTGTCAGCAGGCATTCAACTTAGATTTCTTGAGTTTTCAAGTGGATCTGTCTGTTCAACCATGTATCAAACTTACATGACACAACAATGGAGCCAAAGGACTAAAATGTACATATATACTCCTTATTACATTTAAAAAGATTTTATGTCAGGAAAACAATATGTTTCCTTCAACTAGGTCGATTACAAGAGTTATTAGACTTCGTCAACTGGAAATGTCAACAACGGTTCCTTCAGGTGTTAAGATAGACTGGCTGGCTGGCTGGCTGGCTGGCTGGTAGTCTATGTATGTATGGATGGATTTTCGTATAGTTTTTCTATCTATGACCCAGAGAACTAAACAATTTATTGTTATGTGGGAAAAATTAAATAAAAAAGAAATCTCAACAAAATGCGTGTTGCTTTTAACAAAAAAGGTATCAATATAAGTATTTTGTTTATATTTTTGACAGAAGTTTAGGGTAGGGAATCGGACAATCGAGTAATACAGAGTTGGATAAATGAACAAGGCATTGGAGTACATGATTTAAAAAAATGAATAAAAAATACGGCAAATTCAATTCTAGTCGAACCAATTGAGCTAGACGGTTGAGAATTTGTTCTTGTATTCCTTATCATGTGTATAATGAACGGTTTTCACTTCTCTTTTTAAATCACCCCGAATGGATTTTTAGCAGTGATATAATTGTGATATTTTTCCAAAATTGATCTCTACTTTGTGCCCGGTTGCGTTTCAGGCTCATTCTTTTAAGACTTCGGATCTTTTAGTAATCCTAAAAAAAGCAAAAATATCAATTTTTTTTCATTGATCACCCCAAAACGCAGCATGTTCCTGAAAGACACTTATTACGTGACCGTTTCTGCTGAACCTGTAATTATTTTTTCTTTCTTTATTTTTAAACTGCTAATATTGATTTTTTCCAAACATTTTTCTCCTCGTGTGTAATCTTGAGGATCTCACATCATCTGAGACTTAAACGGAGATTAAAAGCAATTTTTCTCCTTAGTTTTTAAAATTTTAATTTTTTTTTCCATTTTATATAACATGATATTGAATATTCCTATTCATCTGAAACCTGGCGTGATTTGAAACTGTGAAATTTTTTTTTCTTTTTTTTTTTTCTTACTTGTTCACATCTCAGTGGATTAAACCTAAAATCTTAAAAACTGGAAGTTCCGTGAATTTTCGAAAAATATATCTCCAAACTTTTCCGAAAGAAGTGATGAGCTACAGATGATACACAGACAGAAAGTTACAAAAACTATCCAGACATGTTGGTTCATTAATAAGTCTGGAGTGCGATGGAAAAAATCAAACATTCATTCAACACAGCAAAAACAGTATTTGGTAGCTTATAAGACGCTCACTTCAATTTCCCTATCAAAATCTGAAGACATTACACTAATGCACTCATATATAGTCAACTGTCCACCTTAGCTTTAGATATACGGTTATACGTTTTGGATGAGGGGCCATGGGCCGTAGTCCCCTAAATGCTTTATCTTAAAGCTAGGAAAATATATTATCAGCCGCCTATCTCCATTGTTAAGACCTATATACATGATGCATTCATCGATACATATTTTGTGAAAAGGAACACACATTCTGTTGAGATGACTTTTTATCTAATTTTTCCCGTATACTGATCATTTGTTTAGTTTTTTGTATCACAGATAGGAAAAACTATATGGAAATACACACATAACCTACCAGCCAGCCAGTCAGCCAGCCAGCCAGCCAGCCAGCCAGCAAGCCTAACTTGAAAAATGAAGAAACATAAGTTGACAGTTCCGGTTGACAATTTTTAATGATTGCTGCAATTGATTTGGTTAAAGAAAACAACCAACTGTTCATACTACTTTTCTGTCAAAAAATGTTTTCAAACGTAAAATGGAGTAAATATTTACATTTTCAGTCCTCAAGCTCCATTGGTCCGACGTATTGGTTTGATACATAATACATCAACATAATGTACTTCCTTGCCAATATACTAAAGCAAACGCTTCCCAATATATAACACAGCTCAAGCATCGTACTGCAGAATTGAAACAGAAAACTCATTCAGGCTTTATAAGCATTTAGTTTTGAATAGATCAGAAAATCAATTTTGGTTATATTGTGACTGGTTTAGTATAGATTACGAATTTATCGGATCTTGTTTTGAAGATTCGAGAGAATATACAACATTTTCGGTATATCATGCTTTTTTCCTGTTTTTAAAATGTAATGAATTTGAAAGTTAAACGCTAAAGGATGTACTAACTGTGGGGAAAGTATGACGAATCATTCAATGTGTTAAATGCATTCGAAGAGTTTATTGGATGATTGTACACTTTGTTGTTTGCACTGCAAGTGATAAAAATCAAGTTATTACTTGAAAATAATCAATCTTATATGATGCAGAAATAGCCAACATACAGTATCATCAAGAAATGAGTACCCCCTACCAATTCTTTAGCTCTTTTTGACGGCAACGTAGTCATATTTTTGGCAAAAGAGTCTCAATACTGGAGAGTTTGGCCATAAATGATGTGATATAACCTGTTTTGATTGTGAAATGATTCAGTCGAAATATTTAGCGAACAGGTTTCAATCAGAAGAAAATAAATTTTCGAATGAAAAGTAGAATAGGGTGTACTCACTTATGGGTGACACTGTACTCAATATATATTTAAATTCTATTGCCATTGTTGTGTCACTATATATGTAATCATGATAGTGAGTGAAATGTATGCTCACCTAATCCCCCCGCGATATCCCAGGTTACATGAACACAGCCATAAAAATCGTTATGAAATATTCATAATAAGGTGACAGATTTGTGAGAAACCGAAATTCACATAAATCACAGAAGACCTGAAGATACCGTAGCTTGTTTCAAAAAAGATGTAACCGTCTTTTTTGAAAACTTCTTTCCGAATTATTTCGAGTCTGAAAACTATCCTAAAAGATGAATCACAAAAAAATCACAAACAGATGTTCATTATACACATCGTATTGTATTGAATGTTTCATAAAAGATGTGATTTTTCCAACTTTGATGCAGGTTCGTGCTCGTTTAATTACATAGATTGTTTCACATTGCTGACACACCAAAAAAAGGCATGAGTACTCAAATGGGGCTAGCGCATGATGCAATCATTTGGACTATAAAAAAGACTGTTGTTAGTGAATACCGTGTGGCCACCTGATTTGCATTGTAACATATTACGTAGCTGCATGTATATTGCCCGATACTTACTGAGTCCTCACTATATTTTCTTTGATTATCATCACTGTCAATTTTAGACTTTCGGTTAATACTTGACAATTAAAAGTTTTAAGTGGCGGATAGAGAGAGAACTCTAAAGAGAAACATAGATTGCATCCATGCGTCATCAATAAACAAAACAAAAAAAAGACGAAAAGAGAGAAAAAAGAAAGAGAAGGATGAAAAAGATAGAGAAATAATAGAAGGAACAAAAAATGGAAGCCTTTGAACCAAATTGTTGGTCAATATCTAAACTGCTTCAAATTAAATCCAGAATTATCGAGAGAATCAGCCAGCCTTTTGCACCTTCTGATTATAAGGGCGGTGTCCTTTCTTAAACATCCTGTACGTTAATAATTCTCTCCTTGTAGCTTTTTTTTAATGATGAATAAGAATTGTTTGGGGGTTGGATATTTGTACAAATATTGAAAGTGCTGAATGTCTTCAAGGCTGCAAACTTCAGTTCTCCGGTTGGATATTGACATACAGTTCCTACACGAGTGGTCGCAAAGCCATGTTAGCATAAAGGTCTAAACGTGCCGTTACAAAATGTATGCCTTGCTTGCATCCTTTAAAGGGCAAACAGTAATAAACTTTCGGCAATCGTGCAAGCGAAAATTCTTGTGCGTGTTGCTACGAATCCGAAAGCAACTTCCTCTCTAGAAACAAACCATTTTTTGTCAGTTCTCCGCAGTGAAGCATAAACCACTGAACGTGCCATTTTGAAATTGCAGGATATTTCGGGGGAAGGTGTTGATATACAATAGCACGAATCCTGCTACTCATAGATCATTATTCTCCTTGAAATGTTGTACCAGCTCTGGGCAAAATGGATGGCCACTTTCAATCTAATCACCAAAGAGGGACATTGTTGTTTAAGTCCAGCAAATGTGCAAACAATCCAAATGAGGTAATTTTGGACTATTTCTCTATAGATGAATTAAATTCAACTTTGTTTTGTCCTTTTTTTTTGGTCATTTCAGTCAATTGACAATGTTTTGATAAACACCACGCAAAGAACAGTCTTAAATCAAAATAGTCGGTGGTAGATTAACATTTACGCTAAGTAGACTTTTGTCTGATCGATAACAAAAAAATAAATAGTTTCAAGAATGTATTAAAGCAAAACATTTTAGGATACTGACATTCACGTTTTGTTGGGAGACATTTGACGTTTATGACTGCAAGATTCTACGCTGAATGTTGTGTCTAGTGACACTGACTCAATATTAAACAAGTTTTTAAAATTTTCATTAAAGTTATATTTAGAATTTCTGAAATAAGGAAAAAAGACTGTTTTAAATTTGTAGTGGACTATTCAAGCAAATTTCAAATGTTCTACAGGCAACAAATTCCTTTTAAATCTATAAAATTTACATTTTTTTAAAAACTTTTTTCAAAGATTCAATTGAGTACTCATGCAAATTAGGAAAATTTTAGGCCAAATGATGTATCCAGTAGCAATGGCAATATTTTTGAAAAAAGTTCTATTATGCAAACATACTATTCTCATCCCGAGCAACAGTAAGTTGCTGCAAAAAAACTGCGCTTTATGAGTCGATAAAAAAAACTGCGCTTTATGAGTCGATATCCCAAATAGTTCTGCTTTAATACATTTTTGAAACTGCGTATCTCTTTTTCTAAACATGGTGTATATTTGTTCATATTTGAAAGAAATCGGGATTCAAACGTGTAAATATTCCAATTTAGAAGTAATGCTTTCAAGTTTTATTTCGATATAATACATAGTACAACGATATTAGTTATTTTACGCACCGTATTGCCATTTTCTTCTATTCGACGGATAGTGATATAGACACACGGAGTGAGGATGGGTTTCACTGAATTTTAGCCTTGGGGCAAAGGTTTTAGATTATCCGTCATTAAGCAGAGCGATATTGATATACCTCAAAATCTGATGATCCAATTTTAAAAGAAATAATGCTTGTTAGATGGAGATCATCTGACCAAGTAACGGACACACGATCCGTTCCATTTGGAAAGTAATAATGAATACTCTGTATTCAAGCAAATGCTCTTATAGTGAAAAAAAAAACAGTAATCATCGCTCTCACGATATACAATCAGGATCGAAGACCAAAACTACAATTTACACATACAATTGAATCCGCTTGATAGGACCTACAGTCATTAACACAAGTCGCACAATAGGAAGAACTCATGTATGAAGCAATTCAAACGTAGATAATCAATGCATTGATTATTTGAACAAAGCAACATTGCAACTGAATTAATATTTTTATTAAAGAAATGGGATATAATTACTATTAGACATATTTTCCAGTTCTCAAAATAATAAATATTTAAGTATTGCTAGCTTGCAACTCAATTTTCCAATAGAAATATGAAAGAAAAAAAAAGAAGAGACCGAAGTCGTCGTAGTGTTATGTGTGTTGTTGCTCTTGATTACAAAAACTATTCAATGATTTATCCATGAACAAAAGAATATGGAGGAGAGAAAAGAAATTATAGTCGTCGTAGTTGCCATTCCAGTTGTTTCTCTTGAATGCAAAAACTAATTGATGTTTTGTCCATAAATAGATATAGTAGTTAATCTGACCAGTTGGTAATTGGCTTACAAATAAATTGTCTTGACGCAGCACTATCAACATTGATATGTATTAAATCCAATTAATATTTACTCTAAATGTGACAACCTTCCACGTCTCTAAATCACGATTAAGATTATTTAGATAGATTATGGATTTCTACAAAATGATTAAACCCATATAGTTCGTTTCCAATCAGGAAAATGATTTTGTAAAATAATACACTTTTTAGTTTTGATTTTGATTTTTTTCGATTGAGGAATATCATTATGTAATTTTTTTGCGAATTCATGTCCTGATTTTGATTCGAACACGACGTTCAAGTTGTCTACAGATCATAAATGCATATATTTCTATAATGAATTAGTGAACTTTGACTCCATTTTACAGCCGACAGCTCCAGAAATACAGAAATCAACCACACCCGATATTAGATAATGGAATGTAAGCGTCTCCACGCGATCAACGAGACGGGCGTTCACCGTCTCAGTGACCAAAAATAGACTTATTCATCACTCAGAGGCGGTCGTATGGCACAACAGCCGAAACGTTATGTTCAAAAATGACTCAAGACGAGGACAAAAGTCTGCAAAAACATTTACACGGCGTTCATTTTTAATTTGAGAAAGTGGTTCCGTAATTACGATTCAGCGAACGTTTATTTGAAGAATTAAAACTCAAAGTACTTTGTCTTGGAACTTTTCTTTCCAACAGCTTTACTATTTAGTAAATTAATTTGGTTTTTCAATATTTTCAGACCGTTTTGAAATGTATTTATTCCCTTTTGTCCTCCTCTTCTTTGTTTTGTTATACTCTTCTCTGAAGTCTTCCTGTGATAGTTTTTAACTTTCTTCTTTCTAGCATATCAACGTCAGACTCAAAGTATTTGTAAGTTTAATTTATTCATTGATGATTCGAGGGCAACAAACAAAAACAAATGTCAAAACATCAGTTGTGAAGATGATTTTCAAAACTTTTACGTAAATTTAAAATTTGAAATTCATGACAGTCTGACGAAACATAGAACTCTGAAAACAAAACAGGTCTCATGAATCACACAATAGAAACCATCATGGGGCCAATGTCTCTTAGCAGCATGTCGTGTTGGATGCAATTAATTTTTGAAAATTGAAAAAGGTTGATCGATGAATATACAAGTATAAATATTAATTATGAAAATGAATAACAATAGTAATAATAACCGTGAATAATACAAATCATTGTACCCTTTTTTTTTTTGCTTGATCAATGATAATTACGAATTTTCGATGAAAGAAAAATTGAATATAAGGTAACAGACAATATAGTATATGCTTGAATCGATACCAATTTAATTCGGAATTTAAAAAAATACTTCGAGATTTTCAAGAACTCTTTTCCTTTCTTTGAACATAAAGAGTTTCCAACTCCTGGCTCCATTGGTGCAGCCTGTTCATGTGACGCATACATACATACATACATACATACATACATACATACATACATACATACATACATACACACTAACTAAGATAGATAGCAAACAATTGAGGAAATTTATGTTGACGATTTCTAATCTTTTTCAAATGTTGCGTTATTTTCATCATTTTCCTTTTCCTCTAAGAGCCATTTTTCCACCCCAAATAGTTAAACTTTCTTGAACAGTGAAAAGTTGGTGTTGAGAGATCTTTGAATAATTGAATAATTATTTGTGACATCGTTTGATCTTTATCAATTAACTTTGGTGAACTTTTTTGAAGCGTCAATTTTCATGGGGTTTGGTCCACCTCTTCTTTACATAAACGTTATCTATTTAAAGGAATCAGTCTTTTGTAAAGATTTTTGTCTCCTTCTTTTTTTCTTTCTTTCATTTTTCTTTTCTTTTTTCCTATTATTTCTGAAATAGTTTATTTATTTCTATTCATTTTCCTATTCTTTTCTTAGTTTATTCCTCTTTGTTAACACTTCATTCTATCGTGTTTTTCTTGGGGGGGGGGTCTGTTTTTCTCCTTGCGCTCTTGCTTTTGTCTTTTCCTCTCCATCCCCACCCCCAGATTCTTTTCTGTGTTCTCTAAGTTTCTCTCATTTTTTTCTTTCTTTATTTTCCCCTTTCTTAGTTTTTTTAGTCTGTTTTCCCCTTCCTCTCGATTTTCTTTCTTCTTTCTTCTCTCTTTCTTTTTTACTCTTCTTTTCTTGTTTTTTTTTTTTGTCTATTTTGCTCCCATCTTTATTTCTTTCCCCTTTATATCGCTCCTTCCTCTCATTCCCTCCTTTTGACTCTGTTTTTTTTCTTTATTCTTTTGTACTTTTACTTTTGCCTTTCAGGTTTATTTCTCTTAACTTTCTGTTTTTCTCTCTTTTCTTTTGTTTCTTTCTTAGTTTTTCTGATTGATTTTTCTATCCTTCTTCCTATTTTTCACCTGTTTTTTTTCTTTCGATTCCCTTACTAATTTCTTTTTTCCTTCTATTTTCTTCCCATCTCTATCAATCCTTATTCTTTTCTTTCTATTCATTTTTCTTATTCCTTGTTTCTTCATGTCTCCCCTTCTATTAATCCTTATTTACTATTTCTTCGTTTTCTTCCCTTCTATCTTCCTTGTTCTTCAACTTTATCCCACTCCTTCGTTTTCTTTCTTTCTTTCTTTTTTTTTTTGGAATATGCCCAAGTACAATATTTATTAGCATTGTTTGGTTATTAAATATACGTTTTTTTAGAAAAAACAAAAGAGATTAGATTCTTCTATTGTCGAATAAGACAAGAGATGACAGAGAATTTATCAAGATTGGCTTTTTTATCGTCAGTTGTCTTATAGTCTCTCCATATGATGTCAAGTATGATTCTCTCATGTGTACGTCACGTGGCTCTCAGTTTGTGGGGCGAATTTCAGACGGAAGGGAGTTTTGTAGGTGTCAGAGGGGGAAAAGACAGAAAGGAATAAAAACCATAAGTTAAACGATGCTTCTACTATCTTGGATAGTATCTTAACAATTAAAGAGCAAGTCTCCATTTTTTGAGTCAGTTGATTCCCATACAAGTAAAATATTGCAATATGGAGGTATCCTCCATGTATTATTTTCAAAAGAAGCTGTAAATAGCCATTTTTGGCGTTTCGTGCTCATTTTCGCGCTCAAAATGATATATGCATGCTTCATTCTTTCTAGTAGGACATCGTAGCAGCTGATGAAAAATAATTGGGAAATCTTATAATGATGTCCAGCTTTTAATAACATCACGTCCCTTCCTTTCTCTCTCTGTTTTTTTATGTAACTGGAACTGACAAAAAAAAAGTGTCTCATTGAGGTGTGTCGACATTGTTACTTCCTTTGACAGATCGTCTTAATTGCTACTTACACAGATTTCGGGATTCTGATCCTTCAACAGACGACAGCAACTAACAAGCGTTTCTGCAGCCACAATCAGCGGTGAAATTCAATTCATTTTAGGGTACGAATTGTGCAACTAACTTATGTCTCTATATATCAGCTAAACGTGTGTTTTGTTACTTAGGCGAAAAAATTAGAGCATCAGACACATCTCCCGAAGCAGACCTTCAACATTTACATTGTATTCATGAACGATTTGTTGTTTTATAAAGATATAAAAAAAAATTCAATTTCGTTAGTTATCACAAACATAACTTTCTGTCCCAAGTTAACTGACGTCATTAATCTTTTTTTTTAATCGTTTCTTGTAACAAAAAAAATTGTTGAAGTTTCACTATCAATGATGCATTCTCCTTTTTGTCATCGAGGAACAATATTTCATCTTTCTCAAATCCATTCTTGTGATAGATGTACAATTACGTCATCAGCGTTTGCAAACATTGGATTGTAGATTAAAATTGTTTCCATAGATTTTTGTGGATGTGATTCATAGAATTCATAGCTTCTCCTAACGGTCCCTCGTATCAGCAGTTCCCATTTCAATGCCCGTCTAACACTGGTTCCCTTTACTCCCACTTTCTATCCTGACCTCCCCGGTGTAATGTATGTTTTTTGTGTTTATACGCAGCTCAATGCCGAAGGATGTTTCGTCTGGTCTTTTGTTTTTCCCAATGGAGACGTTACTTCCCTTCTCCTGGCATAATTTGAAGACACAGATTCCCAGATTTTTCGTACACAGATTTTCTTCCCTTTTTTTTTTTTTTGTTTTAAACACCAGTTGAAAGTCCAGTCTGCTGTCAGGATTTTTCAGCTTGATTCATACATTAATGGTTGAACGAAGAATAAAAATTGGGAATAGTTTATCTAGCGGACATAAAATAAGGGTCCGGTTTAGCATTATTCTTACTTTGTAAATCGATCCCTGCTCAAAATTTTAAAATAATACTTGAAAACTGAAGTGCTTAAAACATGCTCAAGAGTCCAAGAAGTAAGCAAAGA
>OY735221.1:3592721-3635221 GCA_963457665.1 Thysanoteuthis rhombus
CTGTTTAGTATATATATCTATACATCTATCTCTCTCTCTCTCTCTCTCTCTCTCTCTCTATATATATATATATATATATATATATATATATATATATATATATATATATATATATGTGTGTGTGTGTGTGTGTGTATGTATGTGCGTGTATGTACGTTCTATTCTACCATGTGGACATTATGATTTATTATTAAAGCAACCCCAGGAATAGTAAAGTTCGTTTGTGAATGATTTCTTGATCTTCCTTGGCAGCCTGAGAGCCAGACCATTTGTGTGTTAGTTCTTATTATCGTGTGAAGATTTGGTAATAGTGGAGTTGTCAACTTTACTCACGAGTTTACCTCTGAAATCGAGTCAAAATCTGGGAATACCAAGAAAAATATCTCTCTGTCGCTCTCTCTCTCTCTCTCTATCTATCTATCTATCTATCTATCCAGTGTTTAAAGCAGTGAAGCTCTCTAGACTACACTCACATACACACACATCTCTTTCTCTCTCTTTATATATATAAATTTGTGTGCGTATGTATGTATGCATGCTTTTATGTGTGCATGTGAGAGAGAGATAGCATTGGCGTGATTACAAAGGCGAGTCAAAAGTAAATATAAAAATTTCAATATGTGAACCTAGTGTCTTCTAACATAACCTCCATTCGAGTCTGTAATCTTCTAGAGGCGGTGTTTCCATCTCTGTAACCTTCCCCTGAGGAATTATGCACTCTTTAATTCATGCCATGGGCAAATGATAGTTTTGGTATCATCAAATATCTAAATTTGGGGTCTTTTTTTAGTCTTCTTTGAGCTTTTGGAAAAGAGAGAGGTCTGGTGGAGCTATCGGAACAATACAATGAATTGGGTCGACCTTCATGACGGAATTATTGTATACATCCCATGTTACCTACGTAGAATGAATTGTACATTGTCATGATGGACAGAAAACCCTCGGCATGGCCACTTTATCACCAAAGCAGTTTCTGAAAACGCTTTAAATCCTTCGATCTTCTAATGTCCCCCAACGAAATCGATGGAGATAGCCAGTCGGAAAACAAAAATCATCATCATCAGTCTTTAAAATTCCGTTGTTGGACATAGATCTTCCCCAGGATTCGCCAAACTTTTCTATCCTGGAGGTACTTTCTGATATTGTCTTGATCGTGTCTCCATCTAATATTCTGTTAGCTTAGGTTGCGCTTGTGATCTCAGGAGATCTATGTTGTGAGCTGCAATGTCCCTTGGTTGTCCTCCATTCGTGCAACATGGCCAGCTCACTGCCATTTGAGATTTTTAATGGATTCTGTAATGTCCCTGACTCTTGTTCGTCACGGATATACTGTGCTGTATTGTGGTCTCTATGTGAGGCCCAGCATGATTCTTTCCTGTGCACGTTGCATGGTTCTCAATTTGCGGATCTGTGTCTTGGTTAGCTTCCATATTTCAGTTCCATAAGTGACAATTGGACGGATACATTGGTTATACACCCTTTCCTTTTAGGATCTTCTTATTTTTGAAGGTTGAGCTTGCTCTCCCAAACGCTTGCCTTCTTCGTGTGAGTCTTTGCTTTATTTCTTCTTCTTTCAAGGGTCTCATGGAGATTTGTTTTCCCAGGCTAAGCTGACCCTCAGCGTTGAATTTGAGTGGCCAACCTGGCCCCCACAGAAGTACCTGTTTTGACTGAACCTTGCTCATTCGCTACAATTCTTTACGTAAAATGGTCATCATCCCCTTCGATTTGGTTTAGAAGTCCGGTGGGAAATTTGCTTTTTCTGCTCGCTGATTTTTGGACAACACTTTCAGATCCGAATAATCACTTCATATTTACTGTTATATACTTACAAATGTGTCCTTAGCAGTTATATGATTCTCAGTATTGAAGAAGGTTTCGTTCTGTTTAAGTGGCCTATGACACAACACTGAGCTGATTTCTCAACAGGGTCAGCCGAGAGAACCTGGGGTGCCCAGTCATCTAAATCCCAATCTCTTGACGTAGTCCGGAGGAAAGCAGAAAGTGAAGCTGCTGAGGGGATGCCAAATGGTGTCTGCTCTCTTGTCAGGAGTCAGAGCTGTCCATCTCCTTGACTGGTTCCCAATCATGGCTGAAAAGTCCAATCTGCCCTTTTATTCATCCATAGCCAGGGAGAAGAGATCAGTGAATATTGCGCATCAAAACTGTCTCACCAGGGATTTAAATTTAGTTCACCGATTTCATTTTCCGGGAAAGGAGAAACAAAAAGGAATGCTATTTATTTATACGGATCAACCTTGAGAGGAATGAGGATAGATGTATTTCCAAAGGAGATAACCAAACAAAGTATTGTTTTGAGCTTTCTCTCTCTCACTCGCTCTTTCTAAATAATAAAATATAGAGATAAGTTTGTGTAACATATCTTATCGTCCACAACCTATATCTCTCGGCTGAACATATACCCCTCAAAGTTGCCTTAATTGGACTCATCCCTGTTTGGTCTAGGATAGTATGTAAAATAAACAGTATACCTCTTACTGATGTAGACATGATGAAAATGAGGCTGGTGTCTATAGTTTAAATAAACTATGAATAATGAGAGATTGCACAATGTTAATCAGAAATCAAGTCTTAGCTTCATTCTGACTATGCAATAGTTTGTAATAGTTTGATGATGAAAATAAACTGGCATGGTTCGTCACCAAACAAAAACTGTCATGCAACTAATGTATTTTGGCTGTGTTTGGGGTGATAAATCAAAAAAATTGGAAATGGGAAGTTTTTTTCCTCGGGGTTGAAATCGCTCATAAAGATGGTTAAAACATGTTAGTAAAAATTAGCATGATGTTTGCGAGATAACCATGTTGCTGGCCTGCTGGATCAAGTTGAAAACTTGTAGAAACCAATGTTAACAGTTTTGGTGACAATTTTAGCCGACAAGTCCCGTTGATCACTCCGTAGAAAGTCATGCAAAAACATCTTGTGTAGGAGATCAATCAAAACAGCGGAGAAGAGGATGATCAATGGATAAGTTATTTTTCAACCTTTTGTTGGTGAGTGATCACAGAAAGTCCCAAAAACAAACAAACATACTGCTAGATATTCGGTTTACACAAATGGACGATGAGTTTTAATCTCACGCTAAAAACTTATTTAGCGAGGTAAATCCCACCCCCTACAGAAAAAAACGTTTTTCCAAACATAATAAGCTCCATGGGTGCGGTCTCTAGGCTTGATACGTACACAACCGACCCGCCAGCCAGCCAAGCATAAAACTGAAGAAACTTATGTTGACATATTTGGTTGACGGTTTCAAGCAATTGCTGTAATGGGCTTGGCTGGAGAAAAAAACAACTGCTAATATTGTTTCTCTGACGTAGAATGTTTTGGGTAAACATATTAAGGCGAAAATATTTACATTTTCAGCCCTATAGCCCCATTGATCCGTAATGTACACTTGATACGAACATAGTCAGCCTGTCAGCAATCCTGCCAGCCAGACGAACTTAGAAACCAATGATTGTTGTAATGAGCCTGGTCCAAAAAAAAACAACTGTTCAAATTATTTCTCTGACCTTTTGCTCACCCCTGAGAGCGATGTTTAAATTCTTAATTACCTATAAATAACGATATACTGCAGAGGCACACGAGAGCTTTGATATAAAATCGTTGAAAGCAAATGTTTTTCTCAATTCTCTTCCACGATTTCGAAAGGTTAAACGCATTAGCGTTATGAGTTTCACTTATTTACGTTCTGGAACATGGAGATATTCATCGTTTATCCTAAGAAACCGGTTGGTTTACACAAGTATTATTTGCTTAGATTCCAGTCGCTGCAAGTTAATGTCACTTGAATTGATTTATTCAAAGATCCAATAATATTGAACAACCGTAGCCATCAAAGATGGCAAAATGTTCTCTCCTTTTTATACGTACGAATGTTTTTTGTGCGCTCATTGCCGTAGTGTTTTGTCTACAGACTTCAAATTCGGCATTAGTACTAGCTAGTATCCTAAATTAAAATTTTCATTTTATCTATCTATTGATATGTTTTTGAAGCTTGATAATCTTTTTGAGGCCCTATTTTGATAAATTTATCCCTTGCATCAAGGTTTTCCTGAATCTAAGTGATTGTAGATGCTTTTTACTCAATTTCAGAGGTGAAAACGACGGTAATGTCACAAACAGAATTTATTCAGACCATATTTATTCTTTGATATCTTCAATTTTGATACCAGGTTTATTCAATTATTGACTATGATGGCAAGTAATTATCATGTTTTCCCACTCTTTATGTCTTGCAGTATTCATTGCTTACTTAGTCAGTGTTAGTCACTAAGAGTATGCATGGATGTTATGACACCGGCTTTTTTCCTAGGTATATACAATGGTGTGGGTCAATACAAGAGGCTACACAAGGAACATAGTTGTATATCGGACAAAATATTTCCATAGAAAGTGCTTTGCAAAGAATATAGTCAGCGCTTGTGGGGACAAATTTCTGTATCTCATAGATGCAGGGGAATCTTGGTATCTGACCAAATATTTGTCTAATTGTTATCATTATCATCATTATTGTTATAATTAGGAACTTTAAACCACAACAGTCAACAAATGTTTTGTCAATCCATGTGTATGATATGGTGAAGCTATTTACCTCGTCTTCGTTATGAATAAACAGACACTTAGACGAGAACTATACGAGATTCTTTCAGTCTTGAGTTGGCTGGCTGGCTGGTTGGCTGGCTATTTATGCCTATATATGTATTTATCACGCGTATATATATATATATATATATATATATATATATATATATATATATATATATATATACATATGAATGATCCGACGAAAGGATTATAGATTGTGTTATATTATTTTGGAACCCTATTTGATATGATCTCCAATTATTAAACAGTAGTGCTAAGGCACAGATAAATGCTCTAACTCCACATTTTCATTTTGCTGATTCATTGTACATATATATATATATATATATATATATATATATATATATATATATATATATAGTCCATAAATCTTTGAGGCTTAGAACACTGAATATTGAGAAAAATTATTTCAACTAGCGTAACTTCTGTCCCTTATTCCCCAATGTCCGTCAATGCAATTCATGTAATTTTCTATTTGCTTTCTCCCAGTTTCACATACTTTTTTTTCCTTTTGGTATAATTTTTTTCTTGTTGGGATCATCAGTTGTTTCTCAAGTAACCGTTTCGGAGGTTTCAAAAACAAAATAATTATAGTAACATCGCACCCCCGAAGTGTTGATCAAACATACCCCTTCTTAGTGCATATTTTATGTCATGTATGTAGTTTGTCATCTTACATACGGTATTATGTGTGGTGTATATTGATATCATTTTGTTCATCATACCATTTTTTTAAACGGGTCTTATTTACGTATGTCAATCAAAAAACATGTTTAATGATGAGGGATCAGTAAGTATAACAACAGACGCGACTCGCTATTTGAGTCATTCCTAATGTAGCTTGAGAATACTAATCACATCAAAAACATTCGACTTGATTCTCTAAACCATGTTCAACCGGGGAATTTGATAATTTTTTCCTTTAATTTCAGAGTTGATCCCCGACATTGTATACAATGAAGCATCCATCAAAAGGCTTTTTTTATACTTAATTATAAAATAAAGTATTTTATATATATTGTTGAAACGAAACTAAACCACTTCATAACGAGTAGTAACATTTCAATGAGCAATAATTTATTTTGCTATACAAGATTCATTTATTTCGTAATCATTTCAGTATGGTAGAGCTGATAAGCTTTAAGGGGATCAGAATGTCTGATCATTTTATCAAATTGACTGAAGATATTACTAATTTCGTCGCCTAGATTGACCTTTCTCATAACAAAAGAAACAATTTTCGGTATAAAATCAATAAATTTTGGTGTTATCCACGAATATTCTGACAATATTGATTCTGTATAATATATGAGCTGGTATACTACTTGTTCTAAAAGACACTCTCACTATACAGAGCTGGAAACTATTTCGTTTACGAAAAAATCCACGATAAACTCCCCATCCCTAATTTCAATATCCACATCTAAGAAATTGCTTGTTTTTATTCTTGTTCATATTACAATTCAAGATCATTTTGGTATTTATGTACGATTTTCTGAGTTTTAATCCTAAATAAACAGGTACAAACTGAAAATGAACAAGTTCGTTTTATATTATCTCTAATTAAAGGTGTCATATATCTATCTATCTATCTATCTATATATATATATATATATATATATACATATGTGTGTATATATATATATATATATATATATGTACATATATATGTACATATATATGTATATATACATGTATATGTATATATATATATATATATATATATATATATATATATATATATATGTATATATAATGGTGAAAAATAATCGTCAACTTGTCACGGATTATGTTGGTTTGCATGCAGTCTGAAATTAGAATAGACGCAATGGATTTGAAATACACATGCGTGAACATCAAATGTAAATGTCAGAAAAAACGAATCATATCTTCTGATATAGTAAGTGATTCTCAATCGTTCGAAACGTTTTCACGGTAACCTACATATGTAAGCCTCGTTGTATATATATATATATATATATATATATATATATATATATATATATATATATATATATATATATATATATATATATATTCTTTGTAAATTCAAATTAGCCAAAACTATAAATGTTATATGACATAAAATATCTGTCCATGTAATACCTTTGTGGTTCAGCAGAGTCCCAGTCCTGTTAAGTTGGGAACAACTGCTAAATGTCGAGAGTCAGGTCTCAAAGGAGCAAACATCCCTTCCCAACCTTCGTAATTTTCAGCTACATCCCTGGCTTGGAGCGCAATTAATTATCATTGCCAAAACAGGCAAACTGTATACCAGTGAATCGGAGATATTTCTATCTTTGGTGACATACCGACTACGTGACACGCCCTATCGGGACAGAACGAAGGCCGTGAGAGTTCAACCTGTTCATCCCCTTGATGCGCTTGAGACGGACCGACGGGTCAACAGTCCACACTTCTCCTCGGGCTTTACGGTCAAGTAGATCATTGTAGTTTGTAGTGCGGGTTAGGCTTTGAGGAAGAATCGGGGGACGATTGCAAAAACAGTCACCACCATACCCCACCGATATGTCTAATGCGTCAAGCACACTCTGAGCGATGTCGAATATTGGATTCTGAACATAGTAATCTGCCAGGACCAGTCTCACGTTGCAAGAATTTAATAACGTTTGATATCTTCCAAACGTGACTCCCTAAATCTGTTCGTACACAACTAGAGAATAGACAACGATTGAATGTTAAGAACACAGGCCTGGTTTGTCACGACAAAGACAGCGTCACGTAACTATCGTTTTCTGGCCGCATAGTATGCTAGAGATGATCATTTTTTTCATGAGGTCAATGAATGGGTTACTTCGCTTGTTTTTTGCTAGATTGATGGAAAAAAAGTACAAATTTCCAAAATGAAGTCATGAAAGCTACCAGACAGAAATTTATTGGCAAATTCATCATAGAAGAGCGTTGTAAATTAACCTCTCCATTAAAGCTCATGGGAATGAAAAACTGAGAAAAAATCCCCAATGTAAATGTTTAGACCTTTGTCCTCTAAATCCAATGGTGTAACACAAACATAGATGGATTGCCTTGCCAGCCCCAAAACTGAAGAAACCAATGCTGGTAATTTTAGTCAATGGTTCACAGAATCTTTTTTTTTGTTGTTGTTGACGTAATGGAAAGCAAATGTTCACATTTTCGGATACCTAGATCAGTTTTAGTAGTATGCACGAGTGACACATGCGTACACATAGACATAGTCAGCCAGGTAGACTCGTTTAAAACCTGAAGAAACCAATGTTTACTATGCTGACAGTTTTGCCTGACAGTTATTTACAAGACGTTTACTCTGTGTCTATCTTTGATATTATGCAAATATGAAATTGACGAATGGATAAATAGCAGAAAACATGCAATGCAGGGGGGGGACTTTTATCTGTATTCAGTATTCCTTTCAATGAAAGCTTATTACATTTACATTTCATCTATCTATCTATCTATCTATCTATCTATCTCCATATATATATATATATATATATTCTAAGAAATGTTATAGCCCTAAACATTGAAAATTTTAAAAAATACTTTTTAAACTTCTGTTCCCGTCACTTCAGTCACTTATTCCCCAATACCTGCTATGGTAATATTCGTAATTTTCTTCAGTAGTTTTTAACCTTTTACCTACACTCTGGTGTCGTGGTACTTAGTGTAAATGTTTTTTAGTAGGGATGATTAGTTGTTTATGGCATATATTTTGATGAAATGACTATCTGAAGGAGGAGCAACTATTCACAGTTTGGATTTGAGGAATATAAGGATAATTCTGTATCGTTGGTGATTTGGTGGGAAAGTGTTTGTATTCTGCGTACTCGACAGCGTACTACAAAGGAATAATCCTATTTAATTCTTCAAATCCAAAACTTGTAAACCAAATTACAGCTTTTCTCTCCAACACTGCTTGTTCCTCTGAAAAGGTTGGTTGGTAATCATCGAAATGCACCAGAATATGCCCACACGATGATTTTTGTGTAAAACCTTTTTTTCTCTCATTGCTTCTCTCTCCACCATCCAATCGTCATTTCATCAACATTCTGTCGGTCCACCTTACATCTACATAGCAAGCACATGCCAGACAGTTTTGAATATAATTCTACGGTGCAGTTCAGGAAGTCCAACTATGTAACATACGACTATGTCATTGTCCATTATAGGGGTATGACCTAACCATCGTAGACGGCTCAACCCCATTTCATCCACAGTTACTATTTCCAGGAAGTCTCTATCACCGATGTCATAACCCCGTTCAGTCTTCATAACGGCCCTGTGACGAATATGTTGAATTAGTCCGGTAATATAGTGTCCGAATTTTACTCCCATACATTGGTGGTGTTATCGGGCATTGATTGTAGATTTTTGGTAAGGTCAAGCAAATCAAAAACTCCATGAGGTTGTCTCCTGAATGTTGATGATGTCACTTGAATGTTGCCTGTCAGATTGAATCGAGATATGTGTAATGAAATTGCCTTCAAACCAAACAGGTGATCGTTCACCATCTGCTTGCTTGGAAATATGATGTGAGTTGAGCGAGTTTCCAAACTGTTTGACCTGAGTAAGAATTTCAAGAATGGGAAAAATACCCAGTATCGAAAAAGATAGAGTCAACATATAAAGAACAATGTATCACTCTTGGTTCTCTGAACAATGGACTCTTCTTTTGAAACGAGTTTTCCTATTCCTATTTTATCAAAGGTGAGCAAGAATACACCAAAAACCATTCAAATACAGGAAGTTCCAACTTTGCATTATGCCACTTTTGAGAAACAAAAGAGAAAAGTGAGAATAGCGCTCGGTTTTTGTGTTGCAGTCAGCCATTATAGAAGCAGCACAAACCCTCCTCTTCGTTCTTGTACACCCCAGTATCCTGTACTTTCAACTATTACAACCAACGATTACTAGGCTGATATACAAACGTAAGCACCTTGAGGGTTCTAGTGAAGCTTAAAAATGAATCCCGTTTGAATTGATGGTAATTGCTTCATCGTTTCATACCATTTCGACATTTAAAAAATATTGAATGTTGTTCTCCTCCAAGACGGAGTATAATGTTTGTTGACTTTTTCAACGAGTGTATAGTGTCATTTTATATGTTTCTGCTTGCATTTGAACGTTTTGCTTCGCGTAAAAACATAGTAGGGGAAGGTTATGTAGATAAATGGGACGGTAAGAAGGGATAGGAAAGAAAATACTGCTATTTCATTAAGAGGGTAGGAGGATGACAGAAAACAAAGACATATGGTTTACTGAGGGGATGAAAATATTTTGCATGTTTGTATATTATTTACAAAGAAACATGGACTGAAAGCAAGAATTTGTAGGGATAACGGAGAGAATGGCTATGTAGAAGTCAAAAGGAGAGAGAAAAAAAATCATAGTTATCAACACCTGTGAAGTTTTCACGGGATCAGATAATATATATTCGTGGTTATCATATATTTTTTGGTTTATTATTTCTATCTTAAATTTGTTATCTTGGAAATAAACAAGATCCTCATCGTGAACCTTGCAACTTAGACTGACATCAAGTCATGGATTTTTTTTAGTTGTTTCCACCTTCGAAAAAGAGTTAAACAACAACGCTTGAATAAGTATCTACCTTACATCCATAATCCATAAAACTGGTAGCTATAAGTATGCCCAAAGATCTTTCCGAAAACTGGAAACCCTATTTTGAAAACGACAATAAAATTTCAATTCTTTTTTTTGTGTGTGTGTGTCTCTTTTTGTGTTTTTGCAAGAATGAGGAAAGGCTCATTTTTTGTCGAAAAAATGGACACACAAACATTCAATAATTGTAAATTAAGATTGATTGTTATAGGGTCAATTTTCCTTTATCCTTTGTTATGGATATCTGTAGAATTTTCAAGGGTTCAATTAGTAAATGATATTGGTTTATTATTTTTCTGACTTGGTTTAATTTTTCTTTAATATCCAATTACTTCAATCTGAGATATAAACAAGATCTTTGTCATAGACGTCATGGCGTAGACGAAACAAGGAGAAATAAGACTTAGTTCAGTGCCTGCTATGAGGAAATATTGGGGGTATTATATAATGGGTTATATTAGTATGATATAATGAATGATGTTTGTCGTCAATAACTGTTGAACTGCAATCAGTTTGTTTAGTGAAGTTTCATTTTCCATATTTATTTTGTTTGTTTTCAAATCCAATAATTGGAATCTACGAAATCATTAAATTCTTTGCCAGAGACCTCAACGCTGATACAAAACAACGGAGAGGATTGGAAGATCTTTGCATATAAAACTAATCCGTGTTGATACAGCATTTAGATGGGAACATAAACCAGAGACGAACATCACGTTGGAACATATCTAGGAATATCTAGAATATTGGTAATCTAGATGTTTTTTTTAATATAAACCCGTCAAAATAAAACCCCTGAAAGGTCAGTTAAATGATAATCTTTGCGTGATATGATTATCACAGTTGTCAACGACTCATGTTTTTTTTGCGAGGGCGGGGGGTCAGATAATTATTCATGTTTGTTGAATTGGCTGTATTTCATTATTTAGATCTTGAAATTATATGCTATCCTTGCCTTGGACTTGAAAAAAATTGGACTTTATAGTGATCAACTGAAGCAGAGGGATGGTAAATCATTAGTAACCTTTTCCATTTTCAATTGCTCATCCCCAACAGAGTATGCTGCCAAAAGTTGATCATCCTGTGACGGTTTCTATTGAATGATCAGCAAGACCTATCGTTTTCTTTGTCCATCCATTTTGTCCTACACTTTCTTCAGCCAACTAACCCGCTCCCACCCTCTTGCTCTTTCTCTATATGTGTATATATATATATATATATATATATATATATATATATATATATATATATATATATATCGTTATTTTTTTCATATTGATAACTGACAACACTGCCATTAAAACCCTGCGAATGACTTTCTCCAGTTTTCAAGTAGGTCTGGCTGGCTGACTAAGTATGTATCATACGCAAGGTTGTATCATTAGCTAAAGGATTGAAATCTTCGAAATCTCATCAACATTCACTCCCTGTTATGTAAAGAGAGAAACCTCCCCAACCATCCACCAACCCCTAAAAAAGTTGTGTTAGAATTTCCAAATTGGTCACTAGTTTTTTCCCGCTACGTTTTTTTTTTTTTATGTGATCTAGTTAGTGATATTAAAAAAATGTGGGAAGAATAACTTATTCATAAATCATTCTTTTTCCAATTTTTCGATTGATCACCCCCAACTGCTGCCAAAAGACGTCGGTCACGTGATAGTTTCTATTGGACGTCTAACAAATCCTGTTGTTTTTATTCGTCTATTTGTTTGAATACAATAATTGCAATCTTGGAAATAAACAAGATCCTTAACGTAGACCTTGCAGCTTACAGTGGATAAGTAGGAGAGGAGAAAATGGGCCTTCGGTATTTTATGGAGATTGCATCCTAAACAATTCAGCGACTGTGTCATGCGGAGGTGTTAACATTCATCAGGATTCCAAACAAACCAATTAAAAAATACGTCGTTGCTGAAATGCATATAAAAAGATGGATAACAAACTTTCGAAATTAGGAGAATGTGGAAGGCGAGAACGAGACTGTCTAGGGTGCTCAAAAATCCAATTTCCGTGCTTTACAACAAATGAGATCATTTTGCCCTTATCGTACACCTGAATCATCTGACATTTTAAGTTCCTACTTAACAGTATATGATATATTACTCTGTGCAAAACATTTTACGTTTTCTATTCCTGGGTATTGAATGTCATTTTCTGATTGTTTAGGCATAAAATGTATAGAAAATGGATATTATTCCTTCCAAACTTTGTTATTGTTGCCAGGACAGTGGATAATCACCTGTTATCGTTTTCCTCACTTTAAGAGATTATTAAAGCGCAAACATACCCGATTAAATAGAAAGAGATTTCAAACTATGGTTGTCTATGTCAAAAAAGTTAGAGGGATATTTTGACATTTTCTCTGATTTTTCGGCCTAATTAGTCAGAGAATAAGTCTTAAAATCCAGGAAAAAAGTTTTTTTTTTAAATTGCCCAGGGTTATTAGTTACGACGCTAATACTTGGTGTGACGGAGGGACCTTGCCAAACAAGGCCAATTATTCCTAGTTCGATATGCCTGATTATTGATGTGTGTCTTATTTGATATTTATCATTAAATTCGCGTATCAAACATTGGCACCTACAAAAATAGGAAATCAAGCAAAGAATCACTCTTGGATGGCAAGTCATCGATAAAATAGAATTCGACGTTCGAGAACAAAATAATCCAATTAGTCCTGAAAAGATGAGTATTCAGCCGGTACATCCCCGATATAGATATCTATGCGGCTGAAACATGGAACTTAACCAAGAGAGGGACACTCGGACCGAGAGCCATACAACATGTGCATGGATGCTGAACCCTACATGGATGGATCTCAAAACAGCACAATATATCAGAATAAGATGGAGATTTTAGAATCTATAAGGAAACTCAAATGGCAACGGACTGATCATGTTGCAAGAATGTCAAACAACCGATGGACATTACAGCTCACAGCATGGACCCCTAAAGATCATATGTGTGACCAACACCAGCAGAATACAAGATGAAGAGACAAACTCGACAGGTTCGATGAGTATCAGCTTTGCAACATCCATGATGGAGAGATTTGGCGAATCCTGGGGAGGGAAAATATTCTAACTGATTACTTGTGACTTGAATTCATCGTTCATTGTGTCCTCTGTTCGCAAGAATAGAAGATTTTGTGGAATACTTGAGCATTTTCGACGGTTTGGTCTCCATGTGTTGTTTGGTAATAGTTTTTTCGAAGCACGTTACTTATCTGCCTACATCCTGTGCTGGGAATGTGTTTAATTGTTTTGAAACACCTCCTTTTTCGAGAATATTATGATGATGTTGGCATGAGCTTATGCAAGGTTCATCAACATTATCCTTCGATTTACCGATATTTTATGTTCTTTTCGGTAACTTTTGATCGGAGTTTCTGAGTTATATCAACAGTATCCTACGATTTGCCAAATATCAATATATCGAATGTTGATAAATGGTAAATCACTGTCGACAAATTGCAGGATGATGTTGATAAAATTCACGATGTATAAAGTTGTTAATATTGAAAAAATGAGTTTGAATTTTCACGATACAAGAATATACTTAAATTAAATTTACGGATTCATATGGAATCTATTTCAATTCAACATATGATCAAGTTTATCAATTTATTTATTCGCAATATGGAGTGTGAATATCATGAGAAGTTAAATATACAAATTCATAAGTTAAACCCAAATGTAATTTTGACGAAGCATCAGTCAGCGAATTAAAAACTGAAAAAAATATTTTTGGGGATTTCAACAAAACGATTTCTGACGAAAAAATCGTTTGCCAAATACAGTTTCTCCACATCTAAGCAACATCCATTATTTATCAGCAGCAGAAATTATATATCAGCAGAGGTTATCACACATCATCAGCAGTTCTTGTTACATACACATTGTATAATGATTGATAAAGCCTAGACCCCCGAAGGGGGAAACACTGAGAGCTTGGCAATGAATGGTTCCAAATACATCTATCTCAAGTACAGGGCTCCCACACTCGATAAGATGTGATTGCCTATGAAAGCAATCACGACATTTTCCAAGGTTGGCTTCTTCGAAATTTTAAGGTCAGAATAGGCAAAATTAATATCAATAAGTGTTTATAACATAATGTTTAAAATAGATTAAAAGTCTGTATCAATCAGTCTGACTGGCAATTCAACATAAGAGTTAATAACTATAGCCACAGAATTAATTCGGCAACCCATACCAACCTACTCCCAGTAGAATCAAACTCCTCTACCCCTTGCCACAATTTTGACACAGACCTTATATCCATAATGATAGAAGAAATAGAAAAAAAAGGACACTTCCGAACACAACTAAAATTCTAAAACTACATGAAGATATATGGATTATCGAACTTAGATCTCTTTTCCTAACGGACTCAACACAATACTCAACAACCCTGACCGATCTTCAACATTATATTCCTCCCACTCCTAATTAGCCTCTACGCCATAGTCACAATTTGTATACTCACATCTTGAACTGGATTTCCTCCTAGGCACAGACAGCCCATAACATACGTATATTCTTTTTTTCCCCTCAACAACTCCACATATAAAACTTGAATTCCTACTTACATAAAATTAACAAACATACCTTACCGTAACCATATCTAATCTACTACACATATATATACCATGGGGACTTTCACACAGTCGTACAGACCCCTATCTGTAGACACCTATCTATGGACCATTTCACTTGTAAAACTAGAAACCATCTGACTTTTCAGAACATGAACGATGACCATCAAGGATATAGAACAAGTGACCATACATTGCCAAAACCTTGTAGCCTTACCTCTACTACCTTGAATAATGCTAGATATAGCCTGAACCCAATTGACCTAACACTAAAATAGTCTAACACAAACCTATTACCTAGCTCCTCATATACATGAAAACCAGTTCTTGAGAATCCCTACCTCCTCTGAACAGCACGACCAATAAATTAACCAAATTAAAGGCTTCTTCTACCTCCACATAATTTTCTTGAGACAGAGTTAAGATTTATCACCATGACTTCCCAAGAATCTTTCTTCTTGATTTCTTTTTTTGCTTTCAAAGCAGAACATCTGATGCTAATTTTTGTACGGGAACCATCAACTACTGAATCATTAACACGTGGTACTGAAGATGGGAAATCTTCCTGGAATATGTACGGCATACACGTTATTTTAGTTATAAATCAATTAATTACCAAATAAAGTCTCCATATACCTTTACTTCACGGTCTATATCTGTTTTGATTGTTTCTTTCAGCACAGGAAATTATGCCATTGTAGAATGGATATCAGTTGCAGGTTTGATTCTTGTAACGGCCAATTATGATTAATCGTTTATTCCATTTACGCTTTTGAGGCCAAATGATACATTCCCTGCTTAACAACAGGTGATGATTTCAAAAACATTTTCAATACGATATTACGCAATTTATAATCGTTCTGTCATATTGTATATCTATTTTTATTAACATAATAGTCTGTGTTGAAAGAAGTAAATTGGACAGATATAAGCCGTGATTAAACAAAATAAGAATTTGGAGTAAACACTCACACACACACACACACACACACACACACACACACACACACACACATATATATATATATATATATATATATATATATATATATATATATATATATTCCAGAAAGATTTACAGCTTTAATCAATAAACACATTGGAACAATTTTTTCGAATTATACACACACACACACACATATATATATATATACATATATATATATATATATATATATATATATATATATATATATATATATATATATATATATATATATATATATATATAATATAAATATAAAGAGAGAGAGAGAGAGTGAGAAAATGATAGAGAACTTCCAACGTTTACATCTATTCATCTATCTATCCATCCATATATTAATGTA
Source organism: Thysanoteuthis rhombus (assembly GCA_963457665.1). Lineage (NCBI taxonomy): Eukaryota > Metazoa > Mollusca > Cephalopoda > Oegopsida > Thysanoteuthidae > Thysanoteuthis > Thysanoteuthis major. The sequence goes on from OY735221.1 coordinate 3,608,898, forward strand.
TCTATCAATTCCAGTATGCTTACAACTGTCTATCTATCTATTCATCTAACTGTTCGATCGTCGCTTTGTCTGATGTCAATAAATAGCCACCAATGCTCACTGACAGAAACTGATTGAATATTTTCCAACTTTGCCCGAACAGATATTTGTTTATATTCCATGCAATCTCAGCTGACAGAATTTCTTCTATAATTCATGAACTGCACACATAATCCTATCATCGTACATTAAATAAAACCCACTTGGACAGATATGATTTTAGCATTCATGAGATCTCTTTCGATGTCAGTGAGTCTGGACTACTGAAAATGGGAAAGTAGACTTATTGTCTAATGGTTTATGCATACATTTTGCCGATTAAGTAGGATAAGTGCTACTATATTATATCTGCAACAAATTAACAAATGTTGGCTGATCCCTGGTTTCTCTTGGTATAATGAGGGTAACTCTTTTTAGCCTTGAAAAGAACAAAAGATTATCTCCCCCTTTTCAGCAACATAAGTAAAAATTCCATTTCAATACAAACTTCTTTAAAATTTCAATCGCTCTATCTTAGAAACAGCGCAGAAATAACACTAAAAATACTAATTTTATTCCCGTACAAACTGTTAACGATAAGTTCTTCAAACTTATTGCAAGGTGACGTATTTTTTTAATTTATTTTTTGTGACACATTACGTAAGTTTTGCTAACCAAGCAAAATATATTATGTTATTGAAGCAGTTCGATTGCAGTCCAAAAGTATCTTTTGAAATACTTTTTTTTTCAATTATACTTAATTTCACGACACACCTTTGGGTTATAAGCGATACACTAAAGAATTTTACTCTCTGTTCGTCAATGTATGCATCAAAATTTCGACATTTTGTTTCTTCTAAGTTTACCATGGATACAAAATTAAAAAACAATTCTTTTTATTTAAGCATTGAACTTTTTCCCGTTGATTATCATCATTATCAGCATTATCCTTTCTAGTTTTTGACATAGATCTTCCCTAAACTGACATCCTAGCAGCGGAACAGGCGTATAGCTATCTGAAACATCCTTTTTTTTCCACGATGAGATAATCCTCTATTAAGTTTTAGATTAACTCGAGTTATCTCCATTTTACTGATGGACAGTACAGTATACAGAATAAGCAATCGTAACTCTGCTGAAAAAGAAATATTAGTCAGCAAGCAAGGCAGTGCATTGCCGAGTTTGAAGTTTTTTTTATCTTTGGTTGTGGAGAAATCAAATGCACCACGATTATTCAATAACTGGCTATGGTACAAAGATGACATTTGCCAGATTTATTACTCAGCATACCAAACACTTCAGTGTCGAGATGTGGCCTCTCGAAGTTGCATGCTTCTCAGTTTGAGGGTCAGTCTCTCGGTTATGTTCAATGTTTACAAACACTTTGAATAGACTGACCCTCAAACTGATAACCATGTAACGTGTGCATGATAAAATCGAATTCAAAACTCACATAAAGTGATCACAAGGCAGCATAGTATATAAGAGAAGAACAGGAGTCTGCGACACCAGAAAATCCATTTGGAAACTCAAATAGCAAGGAGTTGGTCATGTTGCAAGAATGGCAAACATCCGATGGACATCACGACTCACAACTAAATCCCCAGAGATAAAAAAAAAACGTTACTGATGCCGGTAGAATACAAGATGAATAGACGAACAAGTTCGAAAAGTATCGGCTGTACGACACCCACGATTGAGACGTGTGGCGAATCTTAGGCAAAGTCTTTGTCAAACGATGAACGGTAAAAGATTAATGATGATGATGATTTACAATATATATGTTTAGGTAAATGTACTTGCATCATGTGCAGTACGTATAAGGTTGCCTAGGGTATTTCAGGGAAAGCGGGTTTGGCAGTCAAGTCATCTCTCTTGGGTGCGACGTTTCTTTTTTGCTAAACTTGGTTGTTTGAGATATTACGTTTGTAAAAAATGTAAATGCTTTTATTTATATACCGAAGAACAATCACTGATAAATATTCGGAGCCAAATCAAGAAAACTGCAGTGAATAAATATCAACAATAATCGTAACATATTAAACGTTGCAAGAAATTCATTTGACGAGCTGAATTGTTAAAGGTCTCTGCGTAATGTAAAATTATTGAGAGTCAGGTCTTTCATTGTTGATATTTTTATTTCGTAACCTTCACAAATCAAGTGCCGAAAAGACTTGTGTTTATGTAGAGGAAAAATTTCAGTTGATATTTCTATTCTTCAACCCTTGCAAATCAGGAACCAGAAAGACTTTTATGAATATCGACAAAAAATATTTATTGTTGATATTTTTATTTGGTAATCCTTGCAAAATCAGGCATCCAAAAAACTTCGGTAAATATAAAAGAATTTTCTTTTTTTATTCTGTAATCCTTGCAAATCAGGAACTAGAAAGACTTTAATGAATACAGAAACTTATTTTATTGTTGATATTTTTATTTGGTAATTCTCGCAAATCAGGAATCAAACAACTTCTGCAAGTGAAAAAAAAAGTTATTGTTGGCATTTTTACACCATAATTTTCTTATTTCCTTTGGATAGCTTGAAGTGAATGTACGATTACCATGAACTTATATTGGGAAAGTTTAAGAGCCTTCCAGACCACCAAAATGGTTCGGATATTATGTCAAGCTGATTCAGGGGAGATGGAGATTGGAGGTAAGGGAAACAGGGGCATAGAAGACAGTCTAAGAAACATATTTATTTGTTTCTGCTTCTTGAAAATCCCTGCGAATTCAGTTTTAAAATTACAATTCAACAGTATATTAGTTTTTGTCTGGTCGTGTTCGTGTTGTTCTGTATTTTTTGAATTGTTCTCGGATTCTTCAGTGATCACTGCCAAACCAAATCGGGGAAACTGATTTTTGCACTGGTCAGGTCTTCTCTCATTGTCTTAATTGATCACCCCCAACACGCTACGCTGCAAGAAAACATTATTCACACGACAGTTCCTATTGTATGGCTAACCAGATCTTTTATTCTTCTTCCGTGTCTTCTTAATTCAGAAGAAATACGTTTAATTTGCATCTGTTCTGCTTTGAGCAATGTAATGCTCCAAATTTAATCATATAATTAAAAATCCTGTCTTTTTTAGCCGTTAAGTTAGAAATTAATATCACTTCCATAAGCAGATATAGATAAATTGGTTCTTCGGACGTTTATTAGACTTGTTCGTCAATAAATCTTCGATTGTTTTGAAATTAAGTGCGTTCAACAGAACTGGGGTTGTTTAACATTCAAAAACCTCTGTTCAATTATTTCTTGAAAGAGATTCTTTGAACTGTGGCAGTGCCTGTTCTGGAGATATAAGTTTGGGAGATATCAAGCTTTATGGAGTTTGGTGTAGTTTGCCATATTTGTCCTGGAAAATAATGTGATGTCCGTCGTTCGAGATGTGTCTCCGAAGTATTCCAGTTATTTCTCACCAACGGTGCCAATTTAAACATTCTATAGAAACATATGAATGAATTCTGAAGAGTGGAAGTCAAGGAAGAAAATTTATTAAAACTATGGACTAGAATCTATTATCAGTTATCCATCTTTTATCAGGTTTTTGAGAGTAACTGACCCTAAAATACTTTCAACTAGACACTATGCTGCCTTGGGTGCAAAGCAATGCACCTGGTGAATGTGAGCTTCATGTCAATGAAGTTATAGTGGTACATTTGATTTTTATAGAAGCTCTGTCCCATTGACACTTGAAACTCGACTATGTACCGCTTTTGGGCTGAGAGATAAAGCTAGTGAATGTTAACTCTATACCATGACTAGTTGTCGAGTAATTGTGGTGCACTTAACCGTTCCAGAACCACTGATCTAATAAACTTCGAACTTGACAGTGCACTGCTTTGTATGCTGACATTTTTTTAGACTTACATCACTGTTTGTAAAGACCTAAACAGATGAAAATAAACATAATAAGTAAATAATCCACTGCTTTTCTCTTTACGGCAGTTCCCAGTTCATACAAAAAGAAGGGACAGCCTTGATTGTTGCAGGGCCAGAATCTACCCTTTCTTCTATCCTGACTAAAGATAATTACTAACACTTTTGTATTATATATATACATATAATTATCATGTCAAAACCTATACTTCTGACCTGTAGGCCGATATCCTACCTCTAGACTACGGAACTGGACAGGCAGTTAGACTCAATATAAGCGATATATTTGAATAACACAGAAATCCCTCATCCACCAGAGAGCTAAATTCATATATATATATATATATATATTTATATATAAGACACCCTTATTCGGCGTTGAGCACTCTCTAAGTGGGGTTATGCAATGCTTTTCCATAGAAATAAGGCACACTGGTGGATGGGGAATATATGCTAAATGAATATATCGCTTATATTCAACCTTTCTGACCGTCCAGTTCCGTGGCACAGCGATAGGATACCGGCCACTGCTATATATATATGTGTATGTATATATGATTTTGAAAAAATAACATTCACAGTATAAATGTATTCATCTTTAATAATTGAATAAACCTTTGAGTAACTGTGAGATGAATTCCACTGATATGTGAGAATTGTCAGTCAGTCCTATGAGTGGGTTGATAAGAGAGCTGCCTATCTCTCAATTGTTTGTCATTTCAAATCACGATAGAGAACTTTTAATTTTATAAATGTATTCATTCACTAAATTGACTTCAGCTTTTTCGTGTTTTCAAGATATATTTTGGTCTGTATGTAAGAGCTGACAATTCACCTAAGTTGTCATCGAAGTGTTTTGTTTCATCCTCTAAATTTTGTGAGGATTGTTATTTTTGCTCCGTTTATACGTGGAAGGAAAATGACGCCAACTCATGACCTTCACTGGATTTTGACAAATAGTGAAAAAAAGCAACTAGTCCTTGTTTTGTAGCTGGCCCTTTTCCACACTTTCTCCTACATCCTAGTCTGAATTAAAGTCCCACTTACCCATATAATCATTTTTTCCGGTGTCACGAAAGTTTTTCTCCGGGATCTTGAAAAGAGTTTTCCCCTTATAAATTAACAGTAATTGTTCCTTCGTTTATACCATCCCAGCTTAAAAAAATTTATTTTCATAGAAACGCTGTACTTCAACAAAGCAGTGTAGACCTCTTTCCCTAAATTCACCTAATCTATGATGGTCAAAAGCTGTTACGTAGTAAACATGGGATGGTGTGTATCTGTGTACAATAGTCTTCAATATAGTTTTATATTTTTTTTAGTTCCTGTGTAATAAGTTTTATTTTCTAATCAGTTATCTATGTCTCAATGTTAAGAATATGTTAGTTATTCCCCTCAAAGTGAGATAGTGACCTTTCCAAATGTTACTATTTCCAATTGGATTACAGGCAGATTTGCACAGTTTATCAACATATAGATGAGTTCCCGTACTGGGTGTCACCTCACTTTGGTGTTTTGCCGATAATCTATAGCTAAACCGCCAAATTGAGCATAGTTTTTTTTAATCTTTCAAAAGATGTTTCCCTCGAGTCTGTCAAACTGACATTATATACTAGGCTTGGCTAAGAGAAGCTTTGTAATTTTCCGTAAAGTAATCGTTTGTTCGAAGTGTACAAAATTGGTGAAGCCCTGAAATTAAATCTTGAAACAAATGCGCATGAGTTTTACTGTCCATATCACAAAAGCAAAATTTCAAAGCAATAACATCTATTTTTATCCTTTTTACACATAAGCAACCAGAAAATAACACTTTCTACCCAGCTACAAAAATAGCTTAGCACAGTTCAATCGACTAATATTTGCAGTTTTGTATGTCTCGAGAGAGAGTCTATCTATTTGGTAGGTTTTGTAGGATCAACCAAATCTCCAGCGTTCTCATTGTTATATATTTTTAAAATGTTTTTGATTACTGGTCCGTCAATAAAATCTGATGTAAAACATACGTCCAAAAGTTGTACACGTCAGATCTTGTGAAAGACAACCAGTTATTCCCTCAGGTTGAATCAAACCGAGGGTGGGATAAAGTCGTCAGTACCAAACTACCCACCCAAACAATTCTAATCTTTAGGATGGGATATACAAAAATAAACAGCGACAATGTTCCATCAGCCCAAATATTGGTCACCAGCAGCAAAAGGTAAACACGTTTTTGATATTTAGAAAAAGGAATCTCTGAAAACTATTTTCAGAGCACTTTAGCAGCTACTGTCAGTTTGTATGGGGTTTATAATCGTTAATACTCAAGACATAGCTACTGAACTGTACAGCTTATAACGTTATAAGTTCCACTTTAATAATCCGAAATTGCAGAGGCGACAACGATCTGATAATGTTTAAGACAGCGAATGTATTTGTATAACCATCTACTAGAAACGAATTCAGTTCACTCTCTGTAATATTATGACATCCATTCCTTTTTACACATATTTATTTCAATAACAGAGATGAGATTCGATTTTACAGTGTACAACGGGGAAAGATAACATGAAATGTTTGACGGCGGATGCCAGAATTGCATTAGGGTGTTTCCTATGATTTTAATCACGAATATCGATGGAGAAACGGAGATTTAAGATATGATACAGATGTTAACAAAGGAAATCATGACTGCAGTTTTAGTTTGATACATGCTAGAAATTTGGTCTCGAGCTGCTGTGGTTTGCAACTCTAAGTCTCCATAGGGACAACAAATGGAGACTTTTCTCGAATTTTAGTCCAAGTCAGAGGCTAGAATTGAATACTACAATCAAAGATCAATTCTCACTAGATACAGTGGAATTAAACCTTGAAAGTTTATTCCGTTACGTTTAACTAAACAAATGTATGAATTGAACATTGCCCTACCGAGATCTGAAATCACAGCCGATGGGCAGCCCTCTTATTGCTTAAGCTAAATTGACAAGCTGAGCATATCTATGGAACCTAACCAAGAGACAGACGCGCGAATAGAAGCCTTCAACTCACGAACGAGAGAATCAGACTCAACCTTACAAGGAGAGATCACAAGGCAAAATATGTATGGAAGAAAACGGGATTCGGAGACATCATAAAATCAATTTAAAAAAATTATATGGCAATGGGCAGGACATGTTGCAAGAATGACAGACAACCGATGGACATAACGATTCACAGTGTGAATTCAAAGAGATTATGCGCAAAACCGAAGTCGACAAAATACAAGAGGAGAGATGAAGTGGACAAATTCAGAAAATACTGGCTCTGCAATGCTAATGATGGAGAATTGTGGCTGATCCCGGGGAAGTTCTATATTTTTTCGGTATAAATGTATTTGATTATCAAAATAAAATGAGCTCTAGCGTATTTCTATTATGAATCTTTGATGTAAAACTTGTCGATTCAGTTCAACCAGAAAACCGTCAACTATAACTTGGTCATGATTCCAAATCATGGTAAGTAAATGTTAATTTTACATATTTGTTTGATTCAACTTGAAGGAGAGACAGAAAGTGATAAGTTCACACCCCAGAATCAAATGAGTATTGTTGTTGTTTTTATATGGGAAAATGTTACCTCCTACCTTTAAATACCTAATTTTTTTTAAATGATAACCCCTCGGAATCATTGATCCAAATGACGAAGAAGAAAATGTTTCTTTGAATCTATTGATTTCTTCTGTTCTCGTCGATGACTATCATTTGGTACGAGTTTCCGTCGTCGCTGTGTCATTTTCTCAATGGGATATCTTTGTTACTCTTTGATAATTTATTGTTAAAATCGAATTCTGTGTGCAGGCTTTTGGAGAGGTTCTTCCTGGGTTATCGTGAAATATGGTCTATCCGAATATTTGTTTACATTTTAATCAGCACAAAACGGAGAAATCTCTCAAAACTGAACCGATTTTGCTGAGATCGAGCTATAAAGTAGACAAAATCCCAGGAATTGAAAAATGGTCAGTAAAGGTCAATCCACTATTTGTTAATATTTCATTCGTCAACATGCAAAAAATATGGAATTTTTGAACTGCTGAATCGATTTGAATGGAAATTATTTTACAGGTTCTTGGGCACCTAATCACTGAAAAACTAAATGTTTGTAAGTTTTTGATGTTTTGTACACGGGAATCGAGTATCCCGGGGAAAACAGTCCTAATGATTTCCTGGGTGTTACCTCAATTCAATAGGCCTTTCTATTCTGCCTCCATTACCACAGACCATATCCAGCAAGATCGTACGCAAGTCTTGTTCCTGGAATTTGACTAATTAACATTAATTGTTAAGGGTTACTGCCCTCATCATACAAAAGGAGTTTGAATTTAAGGGTATCCTACTGATAAATTAACTTTGGTTCGATCGAGGCTAAGTGCCTAATTGATAATTAAGGTTTGCCATTACAATACACTACAGGAACAAGTCAAATTAAGTCACTCAATAGAAACATTTATGCACCCAATAAAATTTTGCTGCATAACGTGTTAAGGGTGATCAATAACTAAATGACCGATATAGCATCTACATTGTGGGAGGATTTTTCTGCACGTAAGAAGGAGAAATTATTTAGATTTTCAGCCCTCTAACGTCATCAGCAGAGCCTGTGTACGCGTTACATATATCACACATACATACACAGCCAGCTTAATTTACTGAAACAAAAGCTAAATAAACGTAAGTTAATAATTTTAGTGGTAGTTTTGGTTAACGGTTTCTAATATCACCCCTTGGGTTGTCGGACGCAACTTTGTTTCAGATTCAGGCAACCCGAGGGCTAACACCCTCGAACAAAAACTCCATAAATTGAAGGGCAAAGTAAGATGCATCTTGTTTGATTGAAACAAAATAGCAGAATGTTTGGATCAGTGGTTCCAAGAAATCTGATAGATATAAATGGAAAAAAATATACTCATGAATTAGGATATAAAATGTCTATATTGGCGATAGATCTAAATCTACACATGTAATATATAACTTTGCAATCCTGAAGAGAACTAACTGGAATATTTCGAAGCCTCATTACCGTACATCAAATTACTTTACACGACTGTCATGGGAGACTGCTCAATTGCACCATGAGATCCGGCCTCCTGTAAACATGCATCACTCTAATGACAATAATTTTCTAATTTGGTGACACTATTATTTTTCTTTCCTCCCTATCTCCACACAAGATGTGTTTATCTAGTTTTATATCGTAGCAGAGCAACCCTGATGAATAATCGACCTAATCAGCCACAAAGAGCCCGATGGTCACCAAAGAGTCCCCAAGAGACTGTTGCTCCCACCCACCACAAACATCAAATTTTGCTTCAGACCCCATAAATGTTTGGGCCGGTCCTGTGTCCTAAGGACACACATTTTTGACGCTCAACATTTCCTGAGGTTTGGGTTAGGGTAGTTCATGAATTCCAAGTATAAGGAAAATTAAAAACTGGAAAGGAACTCATACAAGCTCAGATTCAATTAATTGAGGTTTCTCTCCCAGAAAACTGGATATTCTGAATAAAATCAGAAATTCAAGGTTACTAGGAAACTGTAACATAAAAACAAAGATACGCGGCAATCATATGATGTGAACCCGTGCAAGTTCTCTCGATTTCCACACCACTAAAAATCTGCAACAGAATGCACACTTGAGTCACGTCATCTCCGGTGATTTTTTAAGTGTGGTAACTAAGTTTTACAAGTTTTTCACGTCAGTCTTGCATCTGAAACTAACGTAACGGTATTTCGAATCGAGCAAATGTGCACGAAAACAGATACAGTGAAATCTGAAGAACCAGTAAGGATTTGTAACGTGAATTGCAGCTGTTACAGCAGTTTGTCTCCTAAAATTGAAATAGGCACTGACACTTGCCTACACACGGCTAACGCTCATTTGATAGCAAGAACCGTCCTTTGAAGGTAAAAAAAAATATATATATACCAATGAGTCCGAAGAAAATTGTAATTTAAAATTATGTATCCGACGATTCCAAACGCCCGTCTGTAAAACAGAAAAAAACTATTATTAGCATTAAAACGGACTAGGGATTATATCCAATGTCTAAAAAAACAAAGGAAAATATTGGAATTATATATGATTGCTATGAACAGTGCACAAATAAAACTGGATAAAAAACTACTTCATCCACACAAACCTTCAACGTTTCTCACACTCACACACTCGATTCTAAAACTAATGCACCCATAAAAGAGGACGGGGTCATAAGAATATTATCCTATGTGCTCCAATTCGTTTTAAGGCTAAAAGAAATTATCTCCATTTTGCACAAAGAATCTATGAATCTGATTCTGGAACCAATAAAAAATCAAGATTTTGTCTCAGATTAACGTTCGGGAGTTTGTCAGAATATTTTGTTGATAAGAGAGGTGCTATGCACGTTTTAGATAAGAGAGGAGAGATATAATTAAAGGAAATTGTTTCTGTGTATGTGGTTCAGCCCGATGGGCAAGATTCATCCCCAGGCTCTCCCAGCAATCAGCTGTTCTGGACAATATCCAAACTTCCCAGTCCAAGCTTGCTGCCTGAATTAGCTGGATAGGTCAAAGGAAAAATGTTAAAGATCAAATATAGAACGGTACGATGAACTACTATACATTTGCATTATATATATCATCATCTTTATCATCCATTGTCAGTCCATTTATAATGATGACTGTGATTGTGCCGATTTCTGTCGGTTCTGACTGGCTAACCCTTCTATCTCATCCGTCCACCTTGTCTTGTCTCCTTTTTCGCACATACGCTTACTATCCCATGAACATCAATTGGTTACTGTTGGGCTCAATACGTTGCCTTTTTTTTTTTTTTGTTTGTGTCCAGCCCATTTTCATTTTTATCGCTCAATTATCTGTTTTTTATCCTTCACCCTGGTCTACCTTCGGATATATCTTAATATTTTTCAACCGACAAGAGTTATGCTTAGCATTTTCATGGCTCAAAAAGCGATTTGGGGTCAGGTTTCCATTTCTTTCGTCAAACTGGTTTGTTTGCATGTGGACTTCACGGTTGCTATTAAGCATTCATTGTGAGTGATTTTGCTGTAATATATTCATTGGTGCAATAATGCAATCAATTTTGTATGCTTCCAGATACCAACACAAATATCTATCTATAAGTATCAGTGTATGTGTATGTATGCTTGTGTGTTCGGTGTGTTTATTGTACAATGTTTAGGCAACTGATGGGCATTGGTCAAAATACACGGTGATAATGGTCCGCTCGACTAACTCACGGACAATTATTTGGCGATTATGCAATTGGGTATATATATATATATATATATATATATATATACAGAGAGAGAGAGAGAGAGAGAGAGTGAGAGAGAGAGAGAGAGAGAGAGAGAAGTGTCACACGGTGACTAAACGTGGGTATAGCCTAACCAAATTTGGCTTGTACAATAAATAAACCGGGTACAGGGTTTGAAAATGAAGGTTTTGAGAAAGTGAATAAAGTGTTTTATAAGGGATTCTATGTAAAAATAATAGTTAGTAATTATTTTCACCAATATACATACCTTATTATCTCATATTCTTTTGTATAATCAAGAGGTGAACAGTTTTTGTCCTCTCCTTTAAAGGGTAAAACTGATGGGTGACTTTTCCTTCCCAGGATCATCCAGGAAAATGATTATCCTACTCTCTCAGGGGTCAGTAGTAATGGAAGATCCCCTAACAAATCAATGGGGAGGAGAGACGCCCTTTACGGGTTTAAAAGTGTACGTATTTTTTTTCATCTTTATGAAATCAAAAGAGAAGGTAAAATATCTCAACTATTAGAGAGTTAGAAGTGAAATAAATTTTCTCTATGTTTTTTTACATTCACTTCTTTGAATATTTCATCTGCCATAGACGGGTAATTCAGCTACCTTCATAAATATGTTCAGGGTTCCAGGGAGGGGATCCATTTACAACTTAATTACAATTTCTGCTTAATATACACACTTTCTCTTTTCGTATGTTTATCCAAGAATCATGTGGTATCAATATAGACGTGTAGAAATTCATCTCGTCAATTTACTTGAAGCGTAAATTATACAATCACTGTATAATTATGAGCTAGGAATTCGAAACTTGTAAATTAACAAAACAAACAGAATCACACGTAGAGAAAAAGAAGTCTTCATCGATCAGAGGGAGAGACTGAAGAGAAGAATATTATTTAGATAATCAAATAACGAGAATGGAAATGGGCTGGATATCTATCAAGGTTAGATGAAAACAGATGATGTAAAGGATAGAGCGATGGTAAATGCTGCGTGAAAATATCATACACAAGATGAAAAGATGAGCTAGAAAATAGTGAAAGGAGAAAGGAAAGGGTTTTGTCCAGCAGTTGAGAAATGATGATGATGCTATATTATTATACGAGGGGTCTAAAACAAGATGGGGGTTTTCTTCCCAATGGAAGGTTGGACTATTTTTGCTCACCGAAGGTCTCTTCAGCATGCCAGAATAGTTTCTCTTGACAACTAAAAAATTCTTCATGCATCTAACCAATCAATCAACTCAAAAATTCCAAGGTGGCAGTATTTTTTTGCAGTCAAATTTGTATTGTAAAAACCCCGCTAGGACTGAGCGTATAAAACAGCTTCAGACAGAATCGAGTCCGTTAACCGATTCAGTTTTCTTAAATTAAGACTGTTACGCCTTATTGTACCTGTTATATATGTTTGAGAAATTCTTCATAAAAATGTATCATTGAATTATATCGATAAACCAAGTGTGTTAAAAAAATATTTATTCTCTTGAATAACAAATGTTTTATGTTGTTTTTGTCTCATTCCCATTTGTAACAAACAGGGACACTATGTTCTCTCTTGTTATTCTTTTTTGTGAAAGGGAAGATCATTTCGACCACACCGAGTCTATTCTTTAGGCTTGGTATCAATCCAGTGTAGTTTAGCGGCCCATGGGGTCAAAGCGACCACTGAACAGTAACATAACTGTCAGTATAGCCTTCTCTTAAAAGAAAGATAGTGTGAATGGGATGCAATAGTATATATATATATATATATATATATATATATATATATATATATATATATATATATATATATATATATATATATATATACAACCCTATGTACTGCTTAAGAGGCCTCTTCTTTCTACTGCCTCCCATTCACACTTCCCAACCCTCAAATACATACTAACACACACACACCTGAACACACTATAACTAAACCACAACTGCGAAAACACACTTGCATACATATGTGTGTGTAAGTGTGTGTGTGTGCGTGACCATTTTGCCCATAGCCGAGGGTCGTAATCATTACTTAGAAGTGATCGCACACTACTTCAGTCAAAGTTGGAACCAGGCCCGCCATTTCCATTTTCAGTGCTGTTAGCATTTAGTCATGTCAACACGTTTATAGACTGGCATTTGGAAAGCAAATTAACGACAGTCAGACACAGATACAGAAATTCCTCAGATAGTGTTCTTGCTTATAAACATAGTGCCAAACGGAACAGGTTTATACATAGGTTATTACATTGTAGTATAAATAAAGATTGTACTTGCAATTATCTGAAAATATACAATGTAGTTGTTGAGGTTCAACAATGTTGAATGAATTGGTGTTTGGTATCTAATTTTGTAACTATTTCCTGGGGATGGACAAATATCACTTTGCAGCACTCGATATATATATATACATACATATATATATATATATATATATATATATATATATGTATTTATATGTATGTGTGTGTGTGTGCGCGCGCGCGTGCATGTGTGTGTGTGTGTGTTATTAGGATATGGATATATGATCCTACAAAATGATTTTAAATTGCGTTTTATTGCATTGAAACTCTTATTTGAGATGTTCTCCCGTCATTACACGGTGAATATATCATTTGACGTTGACAACGTAAACAGAATAAGTAATTGAATGAAAATAAGACCGCTGCAGAAATCGAATCAAGTATATCAAGTGAGTTATACACCGTATTGTCAAGTATTGATAATACGTTCTTGTGTTGAAATAGCATATCAATTGTAGAGTGTAACTCATTTAATGAAATAATCAAATAGTCCTGTTTCATATTTTCTTAACAATGGAGCTCTGTGTACTCCCGACAAGTACGTGGAAACAAGCTTTATTAATACATGAGAAGTTATGTGTTTATTCTCATACACATGCTGCATGAATCAAAGAATGCAATATTCAATGATCTCAGAGACTGTCCATGATGCAGCTTTCTATCATTATTTATTCTAGAAGTTCAACATTACTAAATTTATTGCGATAAATATTTGGAAAAGAGCGTCATAAACAACCAGCAGTAAACGGGCTCAGCTCTAAACGGGGCCTTACTTTACAAAATTGACCGCAGGATAGAAGTGCCACCTGAAGATTCCTGAGTTGATTTATTAGATAGATGCATAAACAACAGAGTTAGAACTATTACGCCTACTTGCTGGATTGAAAAAGTGAATACTTACACGAGTAGGCGTAATGCATATTCATATACCTCGAAGACCAAAAAATCCTGCTGCAATGAGTGTCGAAATCAGCTCTCTTAATCTTACAAAGCGGTTTTTCTATTTGTATGGACAGCATCACCTCTGCCGATGAAGTTACAACGGGTATATGAATTTACTTATGTCTGTCTGTTTGTTCGTATGTACAATGAATCCAAAGGTTCTAGACGAATTCCAATGACATTTTGTCGAAGGATGAGCTATAGACTTAAGAATGATTCGGGGCATTTAGGGGTGGATCCAGATATTGTTTCCTGACTGAGACATAAATTTTCAAGATAATAGCGCCAAAATTCAAGTACAGTTATTTTCCTATTATATATATATATATATATATATATATATATATATATATATATATATATATATATATATATATATATATATACTCTAAGTGCTTTACAGCTTTAGGCACTAAACGATAACGAACATTTTAAAAACTATATTTCTAACACATCGGTCACTTATCTGTCGATGTAATTTAAGTAATTCTTCCTACAGTATTTCACCTCTGTTGCACAGACTTTGTTATTATGGTACAATGTATACAGTTCATCTCGTTGGAATTATCAGTTGTTGCAAAGACCCTCAAAAACAAAACAGTTATTATAACATAGCAACCCAACAGTGTTGATCAAACAGCACCTTCCTTTCTAACTTTATAGCTTGCAGTCTGTCAGTTTATGTAGAGTATTAGGTGTATTGTATATTGATATCATTTTATACTATGTATGATTTATTTTTTAACGCTTGGCTTACTCACGTATGTACCTAAAAAGATTTTCAACAATGAGGGATTACTGAGTATAACAACAGACGGGACTTGCTGTTTGTGTTATTCATATTGAATGTTCACCTATGTGAATAATACATCTGTTGTGTTAGTCTCAATCTCAGACTGAGTGAAAAACCAATAAATGTATGTACTGATTTCAGATCAATTATTAGTTACTGTACGCGATCTCAAAGCACTCCGTATTTAACTCATCTATCCATCGATTTACTGATATTGGACAAACCACTTGTGCTTTTTTAAGCAATGCAACACTAGCTTACGTTGATTGCCGATGTTTAGAATCCTCATTCATCACCGGAGATCGACGAGATCTCGAATTATCCAAAATGTCATCCGTGGTAGATCGACTGACAGGAAAAGAGGTTTTTTTCTTTGCGTTTCGGCTGACATGATCCATCTTTGTCTTGCAATGTTGCAGATGGTTTTCACTCCAAGAGGTGACGTCAAGATTCAATATTGTTTCCTTACAATGAGAAACCTGGCTGCTGCAGGGTAAATACCCGCTCCTTCGTCTTTTGCAACTGAAAATTATTAATGCATTTTCGTTTTGTATATATAATGAATGGAGAAAAAATATATATCTTGTATAAATGCATCTATTTATCTGGATGAAAAAGCATTTGCATATTTTCTAACATAAATTCTCTAAGACGTGTTAGTCTTGTCAATGTAGCTTAATCAGTTGATCGTCATTTTAGATGTTAATTTTGATTCCCTAAATTTTGGTAAGTGCTGTTCTTGTCACAATAGAAAGAGGAAATCAACTACAGGTTTTGACTGGAGTCTCACAATTTTATCTCTAAACCATCGGAGACATATTTTATATATGAAAAGAATAAAGTTTTCTTATTGGACAGCAATGCATGACAAAGAAACAACGTAGGATACCATTATCCAATGAAATATTTGCAGATTAGATATTCATTCTCCTCAAAACAAGGTGGAATCGGTGACGAGTCTTGATGGGGGACTACCAGTCGAAATACTCGACATTCTGAATACGTGCCCCATAAAGTGATTCTCTTCACTAAACAAATGATACGGTGAATAAAGTTTTTGTATCACTTTTCATCGAGGTTATTACTGGGTGTGATGGTTGTTGCTTCTATTGAGCAGACAAATAACGTAGTTCTGGGGGCATGTTCCCTAAATGCTCGTTGCTTTTCTCCCTTCTCCGTTAAACATTATGACATTATAATGACGGTTAAGTAAGTCAACATATATGGCGATGTATTTGATAGCACATGGGGAACTGACAATGGATAGGGATCGAATCGTCGAACCTACCTAGGAATTTTACAAAAAAAAAATGCATTCTACCGAACAAAGAGAACAGGAAAATGAAGAGTACAAGCAAGCCAAAAGTAATTACTCCATAGGAAGTGAAGCGAGCCACCAAACAAACAAAGGAAAAAGGGGGACAGGATCTGATAAAATCACCATCCACCTACTCAAAAAAGCTTGAAAAGTTATGACTAGGAAACCAGTCATCCTATTCAACTTATGCCTCAAACAAGGTAAAGTCATAGAAGAGTGGAACAATACAATCATTATGCTGTTATACAGAAAAAATCAACTGGAAGACCTCAACAACTACAGTTCGATAAGCTAATTCAACTGCATCTACAAACTGTTTAAAAGAGTGAACCTTATCTCCAAAAGGCTAGTGAAAATCAACCTCGAAGCAAGATGATTTTTTTTTAAAACTCAACCATCTACCATACCGATTCAGTGAGACAACAGGAGGGGAAAGAGCAAAAAATAAAATACCACTAGCTGTAATATTTGTTGAATTTGAAAAGGACTTCAATTCAATAGGAATCCGTTAGGTCATTGATGCAATCGTACAACAATGCATGGACCCCGTATATTTCAGAATATTTCAACAGTTCCTTCATCAAGATACAAAAAGATTCTGAGCCTGCCTTGAAACGATCTTCCGAAACCTAGACAGGGAACATATAGGATTCGGAAAAGATGCCAAATACCAAAGTAACTTCAAATTTAGTGACAACATTGTTTTCTTTCTTAGGAAACCTCTTGATCTCAAAATAATATTTTACATCAACCTTGGACAACGAATCTCAATACTATATCCAAGAAAGGAGAAATCAAGCAGAGAATAGCAATATCTCTTGGTAGAGCAAGCTATACTCGAAAGACTGAAAAAATGGAATTGTCTACAGGATCTACAATCAATGCATCCTCCCGATGGTCACCTTTGAAGTTCAAAAATGGAATCTTACCAAAGGATCGACCCTCAAACTGAGAACCGTGCAACGTACACCTAAGAGAACCATGCTAAAGCTCTCATGGAGAGATCAAAAGATGGCAGGATTTATATGAGAAGAGATGGGTGCCTGAAATATCATAAAACTTTTAGAAAATCATATATACATAGATGTTAAAAGACTAAGATAGACAAGACTGTTCATACCTGCCCATGCATACATACATATGAGTAGTCTGATAGATACATACAAAGATATGAATAGTCTCCCTCCACATACATATGTATATATATATATATATAACAGAGAGAGAGAGAGAGAGAAAGAGAGAGGAGGAGAGGGAGAGGGGGAGAGAGAGATAGAGAGAGATGAACAGACTGATAGTTTAGTCGTGTAAAATGCCCAGGGGTAGGTTTCAAACTTTTCTATCGGTAAAATCTTTTTCCTTTGTTATTTGGATTACACGAAAGGCTTCCTGATCTCTCCTCCTGTCTTCCATCCGGGAGGCAAACGAACAAATACCGCGAGAGACATTGATTAACTACAAATCAATCTTTAGTTATTACAGGATGGCATCAACACATTTGTCCTTTCGGAGAAAAAGAAATTACATGAAAAGAGGCAATTAGATTTCAATTGTTTTTTTCTCCGAGATTGGTCCCTACCATCACAGTGCCTAGTTAATATATGGCAATTGATTTATGATTTATCAGAAACAATCAACTATTACTATCAACAAAATAATCAACAGGGGTTTTCCTAGTTTTTAACTTGGTTGGCTGCTTGCTGGCTTTGTATAATGTTGGACATAGACCTTCCCCAGGATCAGCCACATTTCTCTATCGTGGGCGTCGTGGAACCAGTTTTTTTGTGAATTCATATCCCCATCCTGCATTTTATCGGCCTTGGTCTCGCATGTGATCACTGGGGATCCGTGTTGTGAGTCGTGATGTCAAAGGGTTGTGTGACTTTCCTGCCAATTGACTTGCCTATTGCCATTTAAATTTCCTAGTAGATTCTACGATGTCTCCGTCTCCGGTTTTTTTCCCGATATACTGTGCTTTCTTGTGAACTCTCCATATGAGGTTGAGTATGATTCTCTCCTGTGCATGTCCTACACAACTCAGTTGGCGAGTCTGTCTTTTGGTTAGGTTCCATGTTTCAGTTCCATCAGTTAACATCGAGAAGATAACTTGGTTGTATACTCTTTTTTTTAGGATTAATGGGATCGTCTTGTCTTTGAAGGTTGAGCTTCCTATGTCAAGGGTTTACCATCTTAGGGTGATTCTTCGCTTGATTTCTTCTTTTGGGGTTTTCATAGAGGTCCATTGGCCGATGTAGATGTAGTGTTCTACTTTCTCCAGTTTTGCATCTTCGATTTTGCTCTCTTCGCTTAGTTCATCTAACATTAGATGGGGGTTGTGTTGGTTCTCTGCGAAAAGAACGATTTTGTTTGCAAATCTAAGGTTGTTCAGATATCTACCATCTATTTTGATTCCTCTATTCTCCAAGTCCAAGTTTTGTAAGATCATCTCGGGGCAGGCTGTGAATAGTTTGGGTGAGCTGGTATCAACTTGTCTCACTCATGTTTTGAGCTGGAAGGATTCAGAATGTTTAGGTAGCCTGATAAAGGAGTTACTGTAATTGTATATATATTGCTGTACATTGACGTACACAAAGTCTACACCTTGTAGAGTGATGGCTTTCATGACCATGGCTATTTCCAATGTCTTATTCAAATCTATAAATGCTACAACGAGTAGCATTTATTATGCTGTTGTTTTTTTCCAGCTGATCCATTGAATAGAGATGGTCCATGATTAAGTAGCTTCTTCAATATCCAGCCTGTTCCCGTGGTTAGTTTTCATCTAGTTTTTTTGTGATTTGGTTTATTATGATTTTTGTGAAAGGTTTAAAGATGTTCCAATAGAGATAGAGGGCTCAAAATGTGAACAATTGCTCCTATGGATGCTAAGAAAAAAAATCCCGCAGTATCCTTTTTTTTTTTTAGTTAAAGCTGAATTAATTCCTCAGTTTATGACCAGTTGCATTTACGCTTGTCTTCAGAACATTCAAATATTTCTGATGATTATTGTCCACAAAAAAGGACGGGGTAACTTATCCACCCTGCTTCCATAGAATGCTGCCCAAATACATTGGCGACGTAATGGTTTCTATTGAATGACTAACCACACCAATTTTTTAGAAAGTGCCAACCAAAACTGTCATTAAAACATTAGGTACAAGTCTCGCCAGTTTCCTAATTTGTCTGGCTAGCTTGCTGGTTCTGTATATATCATGCATAACGTTGTTTTTTAAACAGGCCACCTCTGAATATTTTTTGTGGAGGCTCAAATTCGCAATCTAAATTTATGATAAAGTGATCAATTAGTTTGTTCACAGCACCAGTTTTTTCCTAATTCTAAAGACTTTTTAGTGATCACTGCCCAATAAAGGGACAAAAAAGTAAACGATTCTTTTATCACACCTTTTCCTTATTTTGGAAAAATAAAAAAACAGGTCTGGCTATTCCCTCTATTGGAACTGTCATGTGATTGATATATTTTGGTAGCATGCTGTGTCGACGTGATAAATCAGAAGTTAGAGGGAAAGCTTGATAAATGAAGTAGTTATTTCTTTTGCTGCCTCACAGGAACTAAAGGGCCAAATTAGCATAAACTTGTATTCTGACCCCTCCCACCAAAAATATTTGAAGGGGTTAAACAACTTTAAACATTTTATTTAGACATAATAGGGGTAATTATTTAAATTTTCCATCCTTTGGCGTCATTGGTGTCGCCTGCACGTGTAATACAAACATCTATCTATCCATTCATCCATCCATCCATCCACACATACGTACATACATACATACATACATACATTTCCTGAGTGCACATACATACATACATACATACATAGCCAGCCAGTCCAACTTAAATACAAAAAAAACGTTTGTCGACAGTTTTGCTGAGATTTTTATTTCTTGGTCTGTAATATTCGAATTGAGAATTTGCCTGTAAAATAAATCGTTGGATTATTTTATTTATGGAATCTCAACTCAATGCAGATTTTGTTGAATGAGTTTTACATGTTTTAAAACATAATTCGCTGGTGAATTAAAATCAGTTTATTTTCCATGCAAAATAAAACAATTGTGTCCGATGTTATGCCCTCCATCGGAATGTTTTAAAATGCAGAATAAAATAAATTTTGTTTTGTTTGGCTAATTCCCAATTCTATTTCTTAAGAACCGAAAAAAATTGTTTTTTGTATAAATTTCAAAAATATCGTCAATTTTTCCAAAAATTTTCAAAGTTTTTCCTCTCTTTAAATTCCGTCTGCTCTTGAAGACGCCTAAAATGTTGTTGATAAATAATGACGATATTTTGATAACCGAAAAATAAAGAGGGTTATGGTAGTCCCGTCGTGCAATAACCACACTATTCCCCCTGTCAGTATGTTTGCTGAGAGGTCTCTGGATTAATTCTAATTGTGATGGATATTTGTGAATGACTCTATCGCCGACAACGTCTAAAATGTGTCTACTTATATCAGGAACGTTATGACTGTACATAGGAAAACACTCTTGAACTTAAAGGTGACACATTCTCTGATAGAAGAAGAATATTTTCTACACAGCTTTCGAAATGATGGACACTTCCCATTGTATACAAGGCTGCATCGAACTCTACTGTATAGATTAACGTATATTAGATATCAAATTAATGGAATTATATATTAGAGAAATGTATATATATATATATATATATATATATATATATATATATATATATATATATATATATATATGTATGTATGTATATAAGTATATTTGTATATATATATATATATATATATATATATATATATATATATATATATATCGCAGCACATTGTATGTTTTGTTTTTTTTTACTGCGATATACGATTCCAAGAGACTTATGTTTGTCATTATTCTGTTTAAATCAGGCTGACGGTGTAGGGACTCTTGTTGCTTTGATATCTGCCCCATACTTACTCAATCTGACTGAGAGCAATCTGACTGAGACTTAAAATCCTTTTTTGGTTATTCTCTGTAGCAGAAGTTCATATTCATTCCACCAGTCAACCTAGATCTACCCACGGCGATCTAATCGTGGTAGTATTTCCTTATTTATGTATCAATTTGAAATAGCATGACAAAGTAAGTAACAAAAGTATTTATGTATTATTTGTTCCTCTTTTGTAGTCATTACTTTCTCTATATTGTGCGTTTAATTCTTTGAATTCAGCATCTTTATTTTATCATTTGAACATGAATAAAAACTTATTTCACTCTAAACATTACTAGGGATGAAATTTTGAAAATAATTTGGCCTATCAATACAACGAATGTGTACGAAACATAAAAATATATATAGATAACTAGCAAAGCATACACTAAAAAAAGCTTTCCTCTAATTTTTAAGATGTCGATTCATCAATCTTAAATGATATTTCTCGTATAATGATTAATCTATATCGAGATTCAGGTCGAAAGACAATTTTCAACGGAGGATTTTTTCCAGTTGGTCCAAAGAAGCTCTTTCCTCAGTGCACATACATACATACATACATACATACATACATACATACATAGCCAGCCAGCAAGACCAACTTGAAAGCTGAAGAAACCTATGTTAACAGTTCTGGATAGTAGATTTCAACAAGACATATAACTTTAATAGAGGCGAAAGATAAAAAAGAAGGGAGCAAATAGTTGATGGAAAAGAGACTCGGGAGACAGTTTTAAAGACAGAAGAATCGTGGAAAGAAACATGGAAAAAGCTTCAAGAGAACAACCGATAATGAAGAAAGAAACGGGATATTTTTAAGCGTTGCAGAAGCATTTTGTCAGTCATAGATCGTTTTTCTCTTCAAGCCGACGGCATATTACGTATATCGAATGATATCTCACTGTGCAAGTGAGAACTCCCAATGAATACGTTGCAGGTGCTCAAAAAGTCGAAAGTGGAAAATACAATGAGTGCAAAAAATATCCCAATGCTTGAAAGATGGAAACAATTAAAAGAATGCAAACAAAATTAAAATTGAATCAAAGGTAAAATAATTCATATAAGCCATACTTTCGTTCGTACTTCCGAATGTGGACAAAACTGCCAAGTTTGTCATTGTTGTAACATTGTGAATGTACACCATTTCGTAAAACCTTAAAAAGTTCTCACATCTAAAAACTAACAAAACCAATTGATTCGGAGATATCAGTTTGAAGCACCCAAGAAGATTCACGTGCACTTGATATTATAATATTTTTTTTTAATAATTCATTTTTGCCTCAAAACATTGATTTTTTTTTTCTGATTGAAAGACTAGATATGAGCTATGCAAGTCGAAATACATTAAACGCATATAGAAACGATAACAGAAGTTAAGCTACGATCAGCCTTGTTAGTACCTAGATGGGTGTCTTTGCAGATCACTAGGTGTCATAATCAGCTGGATGGGGGCATCCCTGCGCTGATCTCCAAACATACCGAGCACTTCTTCTTCGGGGAGCGTTAAGTATTGTCGATAGATGGCAGGAATTTGGGGACGACATTCTTAATATACTAAGCGCCCGCGTAGAGCAATCCAGAGCCTTGAACCTGACTGCATTCAAGACGAAAAGAGCCATACGTTTTTCTCACTTACTAAAATTGAAGGAAACTTGTTATTGGGTTCAATAATTAAACAACAGTGATGGCAAATACTGAAATTATGTGAAAAAAAAATCATTGAAGAATAAGTGTACTGGGAATAAACTTTATTTATGATTTCACTGATATTTTCTACAAGAAATAAAGAGTTTTCAGAAAATTATACATATTCATGATTTTGGATGATCTAGTGTTAGCAATAAACCCGTTAGAACCGGACCTTTAAATAGGCCAAAACACTTTCTCCTCCCACACAATTTTTTTCAGGAAAGGTCTGGGAAAGTACCAATCCCCATCACCAGGCCTATGAACAAAACAGTATGGCCAGGAACGCTGGAACACATTAACGAACAAAACACGGACAGAAAAGATATGAAAGACAATAGAAGCCTTCACCATCTTTCATTCCTATGTTTGTTCGACAAATATGGGAATCAGAATGCAAAAAGTAATACGATTGAGTGTCATAGTAGAAACTAAATGCAAAATTCGAAGGCAACAAAAGCGAAAAAATACAAGCAGGGATCCTTAAAGGAAATCTCATAACAGGTTTAAAACCAGATAGCATCGTCGAGACGGACATACACTGAAAAGTGAAAGAGGGGATAGCTTGGAATGACGAAAAATCATGCCATATTTTCCGAATGAAGATGACTATAACTACTGGATATACAATAGAAAAACAATCATGACACCCACACTAACATACATATATACGTGTATGTGTGTGTGTGTGTGTGTGTGTGTGTGTGTGTATCTGAGTGTAAAATGAGGAAAAATTTCTTTGTAAGCGCATGACTAATCTTTCCACAAAAGTTCATCGAAATGCATTAGGAATCTTTGGAGATATCAAGTGAACAGACATGGAAAAATATATATATGTAAGGAAAGAATTGAAAATAGGTCTCAAAATAGTAAAAATATACTTTGATCTGCCCCTAAATTCACCTGAATCTCCTGTAGGCAATGATTGACCTTCCAATTAATTTCTTTCAAATACAGGAACTTTAGAGATATCGTATGAACAGACAGATCGATGGAAAGACGGAAAACAGACAGACAAGTGTAATACCTACGACATAATAATTGATTGGCAGAGGTAAACAATAGTGACCCTCCAGCCCATGTATAAAAAGCAACACGTATCTGCACATAAATATTTTGTGCTTTAAATTTTTTTGACGCACCATTTTTCGCAGAGAACCTACAAGACCTCCAACTATTGATAGATGAACTAAATGAAAAGAGTAAGAAAGTCGGCATACACATGAACTTCAGCAAGACAAAGATCATGTACAACAACTACATCAGAGATAATAACACTGAGATCAAAATTGAAGACACAGAACTGGAGAATGTAGATCACTACATCTACCTAGGACAACGAATCTCCATGAGACCCTCAAAAGAAGAAGAAATCAAGTGAATAATCACACTAGGATGGCAAGCCTTTGGCAGAGCAAGCTCAACCTTCAAAAGTAAGAAGATCCCATTAATCATGAAAAGAACGATGTACAACCAATGCATCCTCCCTATAGTCGCTTATGGAGCTGAAACATGGAACCTAACCAAGAGACAGATATGCAAATTGAGAACTATGCAACGTGCACATAAAAAAATTATGTTAGGCCTCACAGTACATCCGGGAGAAGACAGGAGTCAGGGACATCATAAAATCCATTAGAAAGCTCAAATGGCAGTGGGCTGGCCATGTTGCAAGAATAGCGAACAACCGATGGACATCAGGACTGATGATATGGATCCCCCCAGAATCACATGTGGAACCGTGGCCGGCAGAATATTAGATCGAAAGACGAGCTAGACAAAATCAGAAAGTTCTGACCCCGTGACGCCCATGATAGAGAAGTGAGGCGAATCCTGGGGAGGGTCTTTTTCCAACGACAGATATTGAAAGAATGATGATGATGATGATGATGATGATGATGATGATGATGAAATCAGACGGTGAAGGAATAAAATTGATAGCCATTATAGAAACCCTACGCTCTAGCCAAGAGCAGAGAAATAAAAAGCAGAAAACCATTGAAAATCTTATAACTGGTGTGAAGCCATATTTGCAGAATAAAAACAGAGAGAGTGAGTGAGAGATGTATATATATATATATATAGAGAGAGAGAGGCAAAATAGCCTGCCCTGATAAAAAGAGAAGTGATTTGTCAGTTTTTTTTCCTCTACTGAAAGTGTCAATATGTCTATATCAAAATGCCCTGATGTATACGCGCTAAAAAAAAATTTAACTATGTGTCACGAAGTAAAAACAAAGCCATATTCGAAATCAGAAATCAGAAGTTATCTGCAGCACATATTCTCCAAAAACAATTTATATCTGAAGGTGAAGGATAGAATTGATAGCCATTATAGAGGCTGGACACGAGAGCCGGAGGCTGACTGGAGAGAAGATGGAAAAAAAAGTGGCAGAGATCTTCAAGGAAAGCTTAGGATACTCACAGGAAAGATAGCAAAGATTGCAAAGAGAGAAAGTACGTCTCCAGCTGATAAAGAAGTCTTTTTGTCACTTGCATTTTTCTTCTTCCCGCCGACGGCAAATTTCCCATATCTAATAATCTCACCCTGACATCAGGTAAATGCTACGTTCGTTTTATTCCTAGGGCTATTTTTTGTACCGATTTGTTTTGGAGGAGCGTCCACTGAGGACTCCACTTAAGGGCAATTGTTTAACGGATGTCGAAAACCCTCCAACAACAATCTTCAGTATAGCAGTTTTAGGCCCAGGGGCCATCCAAGGATTCATGGAGAATTCCACTGCAAGCTACAGTCTGTTTTCCTTAGAATGAAACGGTGGCGATGTTTGATTGGAAGGAGCCTATAAACAGGAGCTATTTTCTGGTTTCAAAAATTGCAAAAATTGGCAAGATGCGTAAATGACTGCTTTCAAAAAAAGCTAATATTGGCTAGCTATACCTTTCAGATACCTTTATAGCTCTTTGTATCATATATATATATATATATATATATATATATATATATATATATATATATTATATATATGTGTGTGTGTGTGTGTGTGTGTGTATGCATAAATTCATTTTGTGTCATTTCAGCCATTTATTTCCAAACATCTGTTAACGTAATTCATGTAATTATTTCAGTGTTTCTTTATGTTTTACGTATACATTGATTTATTGGAATTTTGTGCAAACTTTCTTTTGTTGAAATCATCATTTGA
>OY735221.1:3640221-3677721 GCA_963457665.1 Thysanoteuthis rhombus
CTTGGCAAGATATTCTCTTTAATGGCAACATAAAACGGGCTGGGATGACCACAGAACAATCTTGTTGCTGCATACAGCACCAACACCTGATCATCCCAGACGGTTATGCCTCTGGGTACGGACCCGGCTTGACGTTGTTAAACTTGGATTATTGTACAAGAACTGATCTATCCAACTCGATATCTGCTTCTTGAACATCACACTTGTCTAGCCACCCTTTGATAAGTGAATATAAATTATGCTGAGATATCTTGGCCTGTGATATCTATAGTTATTAGAGAAAAATTGATGGCTTAGGATGTCTTACTAATCTCTCCTTAAAAGTTTTATAGTTTAGAAAGTTGATCTTTCAAGATTGTTTCTTCCAATACCCCCTGTCTGGTGACAACGGAAAAGTTATTGGAGACACTTAAGTCCTACTCAAGTTCAGCCTCCGGAATCTCAATCATAGAATATATTTTTGTAGATACTCAAATTTTTTTTCATGATTATTTTGGTACTTATATTCTGCTATCAAGTTACCTAGGTAAATCCTGTTATAAGAGTATAGATACTTAAGTTCTCTTATAGTTCAGACTAGGTTATCAGGAGATATGATTTCTTACCGAAGTTCTTACTACCAGAATCACAATTTAACGATATAATTCCAGAAGATGTTGTCGGTACTTATTTTCACTAAATTGTTCGAAACCATTTCTTGCAGCGATGACTGAAGATTTTTGAATGTGCTAAAATTTGTAGCACCGGTATTTGTCATTGACTGACATACCAAAAATAACAGTTTCTTAACTCAACGATGTAAATTCTTATCGAATTAATATATCAGATCACCTGACATAGAACAGTATGAAGAAGACCGAGGTACTTCGATGTATAATGTGAACAGCTGAGAGGACATCGAATAGGGGTTTCCCTGTTGGACCTCTATGATGGCTTCACCATTTCCCAAGTTATCTTTGCATTTTGACTTTGCAAGGACTCATTGGAGCTGTAACAAAGGCCTGAATTCTATGTGGAGATTAACAATGTCATGTGGGAGCTAAATGTTGACCTCCTTAAGGCCTGGATTCTAATAGGGCCTTATACAATAATTCATCACGGCTGTAAATAAGGAGTTTTCTGCCCTAAGTACCTACACCAAAGTGACTGAGGCAAAATAGGTGGTCCATTTTCAAATCAATGTCATGATCGCTAAAGTAAAGTCTATAAAGTGAATGATAGCAAGCGTTTGTATTTTGTAGACGCAATCAATCAAGGAATGACGTTTATTACCCAGGCAAAGGGAAAGTTTGTTTTTATGTTATATAATGCTATAATTTTTCAAGAGGAATACAAAGGTCATGTCCTACTGCCATGTTGAATTACTTGAGGATTGCCTAAATGAAGTGAAATATAAAATTAAAACAGTTACTCAGCACACAAATCAATGCAAAAAACTGTTATTGATGCTTTCATACACATCATTAATTACATTATCTTTTTAATACATCATCATCATCATCATCATCGATCCCTCAGTCGGAGTATCCACGGCGCCATGATTGACCTAGCAACCATTATTCTCCACCCTCTTTGTTCTGAAACTGAGGGGGTTGGGGATAGCCCATCCCTCTCGAAGATTTTTTTCCCATCATTTTATTACTTCCATTTGTTATCGTTCAAAACCCTAGATGTAGCCACTGCTATTACTTATATGATAAATCTTTATATTTTCACTCATCTGTTGTCAACATTCTGATAAAATTGGTATTTGGCATAACAAATCTATTTTATTTTTCAGGTAAGCTTCCTGTGATCAATTCATGAGCGGAAAAAACCTTAGGGGGTGAGTTGGAATTTTAGCAAATCGATATATTTGTTATGCATGTTTCCCTCAGTATGTAAAGGTATTGTATTCCTATGAAAGTTGTTTGTAAACTGAAACGGTGTGAAACTAAGAGAAAATTGTCATTGATTTATATGAGAGGAAAATTGAGCTTTCTGGTTGATGATCATCTAAAATGGCAGAAACCCGTGAAGAGGCATCTTAAATCCTATATTGGATTGCTGTGATTGAGCAAGAGTCAATATTACGGATATTGCGTATGGAACATATAATTTTTGGATTATTAAAACACTACTGTATATATTTATATATATATATATATATATATATATATATATGTGTGTGTATATATATATGTATATATATATATGTATATGTATATATATATATATATATATATATATATATATATATATATATATATATATATGAAATAATGGGTGCTTTATATCATTGGAAACTCCACTTGAAATGATCCGTTTTGTTTCACATATATTAAGTCAGTCGGCCTACCTAGTGTAAATAGGATGAATAAAGAAGATACAAATCAATTTCCCTAATCATATATTTATATATATATATATATATATATATATATATATATATATATCAATATACATAAACTATCTACATATTCAATATATATATATATATATATATATATATATATATATATATATATATATATATATATATATATATATATATATGTATATGTATATATGTATGTATGTATGTATATGTATATATGAAAAAGACAATTGAAAGATGAAGAGAAAAACTCAAGGAATAGGTTTTATATCTCATATTTTTCATTATTCTGTGGTCGTAGTTTGATGTTTTCCGACGGGGACCAGCCATCTTTCAGAGAAAAAATATTTTGGCAGTTCATAGAGAAAATTTTGCTGTTTATATGCTCGATGCTGAAAAAGAGAATGTAAATATTTCTATGTTTGGTTGTATTGTAGGGATTGGAGGGAAGGTGCCAATATCTTTGTAAATGGGAGTAATATTTGGTTTGAAATGAAATGAGTGTGTGCGAGGCGGGGTCAGAGGATATATTTTCTTTGTTTATTTGAGTGTATGGCATCCACAATACAAATATACATAGATAAATAGTTTTGTGCCAAGTGAAGTAACATTTCATCATTTCAATATAAACGCAAATCATTAAATCAGAAATAAATCTGTTTATGTAATTTTGCCTTGCAATGAACATGAAAACAGAGAACATATAAATGCAATTAGATACTCTCTCTTCCGACATTGTGAATCTCTCAGAGGTTTCGTGTATCATTGCTAATATAAAATGCATTGGTCACCGAACTGCCCAATATCTTGGAGGCTCTTGGGGTTTCATGTATGATCAAGAAACGACTGCAACCTTCGTCACGCTTTCGAAACCTAATGATTTGAAAACTATTGAAGATAGTCCCATGGGATTCTCTACACGATATTTCATACTTCAACATACATATAAAGCGGGTGTTGAAGCTTCTACGGTTCGTGAATAAAAATATTTGTTTTTTTCCTAGTTATATTCCGTATCCCCTGCTAATATTGATTTAAAACTCAGTAACTGAACACATTATACAGACAATATTATTTTGAATTTATATAAGTAATAATTACTTGACTTTTAGACTATCTTGGGAACGAATAAGCATTTTTTAATGTGGTCTTGCCAAACAATGGAGCATCAAAATATAAACATCAAAAATGTTTGCATATCTTTCATTACTAAATATCAATTCATAAGTATGTAACGTTGAAATATCATTTTTTACACCCATATGCGAACGATGGAGGATTATATCCTCTCTTTTAATGAATATATCCGTACATCATTTTTATATATAGATATTATATTTCACTTCATTTAGTCACTTCTGGAGTAATCCATCATGGTTGTACTCCTCAACGTTTATATTTATCTTAATGTAATTTGTCAGTGAAGCCACCATTCATTACTGAACACTAATGAAACTTACTACCGAATTTTCAATGAAGGATTGATTCCTGAAATTACTCGAGGGAATTCAAAGATTTCTGATATTTTAGATATATTTACATCAATAGAAAATACCAGCTCCAATGTGTTTGACCAAATTTTAGATTTGAAATTGAAATGAAAATTGACAACTTTGCCTTTGCAAGATCTATTCGAGAGACAACTAATGCAGAAAAACAACTAATGTATCTATGGCCTGACTTTCAGGTTTTTTTCGGGCATTTAGCCGTAGATTTATTGTTTTCTTTGTTATCAATTTCCAGCCATTTTTTTCTTCATTTCTTTCATTTCTTGAAAAATTATTCCACAAGTGAGTTTTGTGCCTTTCATCCACGAAACCTTCGTTTTTTCAGGAAATTAATCAGAGGTCACATTTTAATACGTGGTTCCATTTGCAATGTAATTGTTATGCTAAACCCTCACTTTATATCATTCCTACGAAGTAACAAGTTGACTGTGTTGCTGAAGTATTATTTTTACAAATTCCCATCTAATGCGTGAAGAGTAGTATGGCAATGTTTTATGAATAATTCCAGTCTGTGTATATTTCGTAGCCATTTTTTCGCGTGTGTTTGTTCAGAAACATTTCCAACTTACTGGCAACGCTGGAACATACTTTAAGAGCAAATATTCGGACGAGAACAAGTTCTGTAAAAGGTTATATTGATTAACCTCCAACTGAGCAACAGCCTACTGTAAATTGCTTGCCTGACCGACATACCGATGCTGCATCATTGTAAAGTGGTTTCCGTATATCGCTACCATCGAGACGCAAAAGGTTCTTGCATTTTCTCGACAAAATATCTTATTTATATAAATTCAGTTAGCAAAGTCTTTTACCTGGCTCTCCATGAGTTTGAGTCATCTTCATGTAATATATTGTCTAATATTTCAGTTGACAGTGTGTGTAAATACATTACGCTGTGTGAATTATTTTCCCTGTGGCGAACGTACGAGCAAACTGGATACTCGTGCAAGAGTAAATCTAAAATTGTTCAAAGATAATTTTTGGCACCAATTATCTTCCATGGTTGATAAAACTGCATGGACACGTTTCAACATAACACAAGGTATTCTTGCATTCTATGAAGTAATATATTTTTAGTTTCAAATTCAATTTTAGACTTTCAACTACTATGTTCAGATTGTTGTTTTATTAAATAAAACATCGATGACTATCTTTTATTTTTATGTCATACAATGTCAAATAAATCGATAAAAATGACATGTCATAAATGTATTTTTAATACAAAAAACTAGTTTCCAATGACAGAGTTTATTTTTAATTTCTGTGTCCTTTGATTGATGACGTTTTGTGCTCACATTAATAATTTTTGTGTCGTGATTGCCAAATTTTTGTGCACGGAGATATGTGTACATCCTAGAAGCAACTCAACATTCAAGGAAGATTTCGTAGGAAAATAACGATAAAGTTTTTGATTTAGGGATTTTGAGATAGGGAACGGCAAAACTTTTTTCTACAGGTCTTATACTTGAAAGGGACTCGTGTCTTTCAGAACAAGTCAAATAACAGTTTATATAATTGCTACGAGGGATTATTGCAACAGTTTTTGTTTTTTAATAATTCAATGATTTTTAAAAAAGGGAAAAGGTTAAGATGATCTTTGATGCATAACCAACACATGTTTACAGCAGTGTTTTCCCTAAAGGGGAGACGCTTGATTTGCCAAAAACTTCCACAGTTTTGCCTGATGTTGACCGAAACTTGACCATTTTCGCTGGAATCGTGAGGAGTCAACAGTGTGGGTTCAGTTTAGCCGGATACATATATATATATATATATATATATATATATATATATATATATATATATATATATATATATATATATATATATATATATATATATATATATATATATATATATATATATATAACATTATGTAGTTATGAAACATTAATTTATCTTGTTCTCTTTTCTTTATACTAAATTGTTTTGTTTGCTGACCATAAGCATATGAAAAATAATTTGATTTACAACGTCAAATTCATAAGATAAGATGAGATGATGCTGCGGGAGGGATTTTTCCCATGGGGTGTACTTTGACAATTTGTTAGGAATTTTGACCCGGCAATGACTGCTCTATAGAGTGTTAGTATGGAAGTGACAGGTAAGTCGACTCTGAGAGAAACTCCCATCCAGGCTCCATGATTGTATGATGCATTGCATTTGCAACATGAGGGTGAGACTTGCCATGCAGCAAAATCACAATCGACCCCCCCCCAGGAAAAGATCCATTTTCTTCTGCTGTGTTATTTAATCAAACAAATTGCTCAGTGCAATGTTTCTCTGGGTTTCTCCAATTTTTTTTTATCAAGAATCCTTTCTGAATCCCAACAAGAATATTTTCCCTGTAAATGTATACTTTTATTTTACAATGATCAATTTTTGGTTGGACCATTTGTTATCTTATTTTTAACTTTTGACTCTACCCAGTACCTAGAAAATTCCCAGTAGGCCCCCAATAGACCGAATAAGTGGGCAAAATTCACTTATGGTTCCCCTTTCAACAACAGGTACCAAGTCTACGTTCACTAGCAACCTGATAATAAAGATCTGATTTCTATCAATTTCTAT
This sequence comes from Thysanoteuthis rhombus, assembly GCA_963457665.1. NCBI lineage: Eukaryota > Metazoa > Mollusca > Cephalopoda > Oegopsida > Thysanoteuthidae > Thysanoteuthis > Thysanoteuthis major. Next base: position 3,646,657 of record OY735221.1, read on the forward strand.
AATATGTTAAAAATCTGATTTGCTCAAAAAAATTTATATTTGATTCTCGTTTGAATCATTTGTACGAACCATATCAAAGTAACTCCTTTCTCAGAGTACATAAAGACTCTGATCCCTTCCAGCTCCCAAAAAGGATTAAGACAAGGCGTTACCAGCTCACCTAAAGTCTCCAACGGCTGTCTCGAGATGATTTTCCGAAATCTGGGCTGGGTAAATTAAGGAATCAAAATAAACGGCGAATATCTGAGAAACGTTAGGTTTGCAGACATCATCCTTATCGCAGAGAACCTCGATGACTTCCAACTATTGGTAGATAAACTAAATGAAGAAAGCAAAAGAGTTGAAGAAAATTGAAGATTCAAAACTGGGTAAAGTAGACTACAACATCTACATAGGACAACGAATCTAGGAAAGCCACGAAATCAAGCTAAGAATGACCCTAGGAGGGTAAGCCTTCGGCGGAGCAAGCTCAAACTTCAAACACAAGTCAATACCGATAATACTGAAAAGAAGAGTGTACAACCAATGCATCAATCTAATAGTTACTTATGGAGCTGAAAAATGGAACCTAACCAAGAGACAGACTCGCAAACTGATAGGCATGAAACACACAGATGAGAGAATCATGATCAACTTCACATGGAGGGATCACGAGACAGTATAGTATGTAAGGAAGAACACGGGAGTCAGAGACATCATAGAATATATAAGAAAACTTAAATAGCAATTGGCAGGCCTTGTGTTAGAATGACAGACAACCGATTGGCATCACAACTCACAACATGGATCCCCAGAGATCATGTGCAAAACTGGGGCTGACAGAACAGAAGATGGAGAGATGAACTGGACAAATTAAAAGATACTGGCTCTGTGATGCCCATGATAGAGAACTGTGGCGAATCCTGGGGAAGGTCGATGTCCAACGACGGATGTTAAATAACTGATGATGATGATGATGATGATGATTTATTTACTTCAAGAGAGTTGATTCAACCCAGTACCTAAAACGCTTCCAATGTACCCTAAATGGACTGTAATTGTGTTTCAAATTAAAAGCTCACTTTTTTTTTTTATTTTTTTTTTTTTATATTGTTAGGTGTACTTTTGCTCTCAACCCGATAATTGTGATCATATTCCCATTTATTCATGCAAAATACTGAAAATTTGGTTCACCTGCCGAAATTTTGTTTGCATTTTCAAAGGAGAATATTTCCGACACAACTTGCCCAACTAGTCAGGTTGACATGCTGTAAAATGACTGAATGTTGCTGCAATTTTTCTCGGTCTGAAGTTTTGTAATGAGACAATTCTTATCTCCAAAGACTAATGTGCTCATTTTTGTCAGGATCAAGCAAGAATAGGCGGACAAGTGTTCAAGAGTAATCGATATATCTGTGTACATGTAGACGTAACCAAAATTGATCCCTTACTTAGTGTCCGGTAGCATTAATTTTTTTCTTCTTTGAAAATTCATCTTTTTTTCTGATCACCATCTTACAAGAGGCGAGAGAGATAACTTATTCATTGATCACCCCTTTTTTTTACAGTTTTTCAATTGATCAGCCTAAAGACTGCATGCTACCAAAAGACGTTGTGACTAATCAGACCTGTCACCCTTTTTCTCTTCCCCTGACTCTTTCCCTAATGTGTGTTATCGATTTATCCAACTACAATCACTCTCTAATCTGATCAGGTGCTTGACAAGTCCAGGAGTTGTCCGGTCATTCAATCGATCACCAACACCGGTCAGGTCATCGAATCCGATTTGATAAGCCTTCTGCACGGACAACTGCACAATAACTAATCCAATCAATCAACTGGTCTATCATGTGACCAAACACGTGACATCACCTTCATCTAATTCTGCCCCTATACGAATCATTTAATTACATAGAAATAGACTCTGTTTCTCGTACAGATGTTCGAAACCAATGCAAATATCATATTAGTCGGGTAACTAGAGCAAAACTTTTATTAATAAAGGCACACGGCTATAAATTAACTTTAATTCGTTTTAATTTATCGTCAACATCCAAGATTAGACTTCATTTTCGTTTTCGAGGGAATGGATTGTTTATTTTAATGCTTTATATCCAGACTTAGTACTGGTGTAATATGATTATTAGAAAATAATTTCATCGAGTTTATTGTATAATAAGTTATGAGCGAACATCTTTGATACTCTTTGAGTGATCGACTGAAACATTTTGTCGAGATATTATCAAGTAGATCATTATGTGACCAAACCAAACACATGACATATTCTCATCTTCATCTCCTTCGGTTCTTCCATTAATTCTCAATTGCCTTGATCTTGTTCTCCATTAACAAGTGTTCTAGATGAATGCAAACATCATATTCCGATAGCAACACGCTTTGATATAATGTTGTGTTCCCCTAGTTCTAGTCAAAATCCAAGATTAATGTTAGATTTTATTTTTATTTCCGTTGCTAATCCATATGCCCGGTATTCAATCCAAGTGCTGGGATCAGGAACTGTACTAAAAGTACCATGTGCCTAAGGAGAGACTGTTGTATCCCAACGACTATTTATTTCCAGTTTCGAGTACACTACTAGAACCTAGTTGCTCTCGAAATGTTATCATAGTTTCAAGTAGCGCATCCTGACCATACACATGACGTATTCTCATCTCTGTTTCATTCCGCCCTCAGCCGCTGGGGGCTGGGGATGAGGTGGGCGAACACTCGAATCGAGAACAAGTGAAATACCGGGGGTTATACGATGAAAACGTTGTGAAAATATAGACAAAGAGAGTAGTTCTTTCAAACCACAAGCAATAACCAAAGCAGAACGCTGTCTCATGAAGGATGCAAATAAATTGATGATAAGGTTAATCAATGTTACTAAACTTTAATTAATTTTGAGTTCTTTTATTTATAAAGAGAGACACTCATTGCGATCATCATTATAAGTTTACATACATTGTCATAAATTCATTGACATGTTATTGTTTAGGTCAAATCGCGTTTGAAACAGCGCTTCTTGTACAAAGCTTGGTTTGTTTCTAGATGGGTTAACATCTGAAAAAACCAGGTGCTGTAAGTAGCTGGGGATCATGTATGGAAAAGTATTAGATTAAATGCATATACATACAATCATATACAATCATATATAGATATATATATATATATATATATATATATATATGGATGCGTTTGTGAGTGTGTGTGTGTGTGTGTGCGTGAGAGAGAGAGAGAGTGGTTAATCTCTTTATAGAAGATACTAAGTGATCAATATCTCTTGGCAGCATACCAGTTTGGGGATGAACAACTAAAAAATTTGGGAAAAAAGGATGATCAATGAATAAGATATTCCTCACGCTTTATGCTGCACGATGATCACCGAGAGAATCCATGAATGTTACTGGCCTCAAACTAAGGCATTAATTTAGCCTGAACTCATATCAAATATCGGCCACCCCACTGAGAAACTATTTTAAGGTACATGTATCGAATAAAAATAGTTATAACTAATCTGTATTCGTTTCAGGTTTCGATTTTCTAACTAACGAGTCACTGTATTCGATCAGGAAAGCTATTATTGTTTAAACAGAGATCCTTATTGATCTGCACATTTTTTTAAAAAACTTTTCAGTCGCTCCAACGTGCTTAAAATGAATGTATCTGTCCAGATTATCACACAAACACTGAAACTGTTTTGGTAAGAAGACGACAAGAAAAATGGGTGACCTCCCTTGTCTCAAAATGTTAAGTGTTTTATTACAGACATTGCCACAGACGGACAACTGCAAATCTCTTTCAGTAAATGATTTAAACATTCTATCAGATTTATTCTATTCGTCTGGAACGAATGTGATATTCTTTAGAAAACAACAGTTACATCCACACGCTTTCACACACTTGCACACACGCACACACATACACTCACACATTTGCATACTCGTACACACACACTATCAACAAATGGGATCGTTGTATACAATTTCAAGCGTTCTAGTCCAAAATTTATTGAGAAAACATTCATGTATTTTTTTTAAACTGTGCGCACGGCGAATACGTACGAAGTCAGCCAGCCAGACTAGGTTTAAAAAATTAAGAAATCTATGTTGATGCTGAATATATTGAAATTAACGGTTTACATTGAAAGTTTCCACAGAAGTATTCTGATTTGCTAAAAGCGCAGACTAAACAAAACTTCCATTCCGTTGTTATCAAATGTTTGCTTCTGTACCGAATACTCTCTTTGTTCTTTTTACATTAAACCATGATCGTTGCTGCGTATAAACACCTTTAGATAAACATCTACGAAGGTAGGTGTAGCTCAAGCAGACCTGGCGAGCCGAGATCAAACTCCGTTTGAATTGACTCTATGGAACGATTTTTGAGAAATTGTCTCCCCGTAATATATAACTAGAAGTGAGATCGATCATTGCTGATAATGGGGATTGTTCTCCATGGTTTCTTTGGCCTTGAAAAATAAATCATCCACGAATATAATTGTATAGAAATTAAATACTTTGGCTCACTATTTGAATGAAGTATTATTTGTTGAGAAATTTACATTCAGTCTGATTTTTCCATCTGATTCAAGAGATAGTAAATGTGATGCTTATGGCATCTTTTGAAATATATGTGAGTATTCAGCACTTTCATTATGTGTCCTTACTCAAATGAAATATTACAGTAGACGCAAAAGTGATAAAAACAAGAACTATTTCTTCCATATGAATATTAACATTTAACTATAGACTATCAACAAAAGAGAGAAATTGAAAAATGAAGGGATAAGAATATCATATCACAGAACATCAATGATACAAAATGATTAATTGCAAACACCAATATGAAAAAGTGTGATTAACAATGCCGGAAAAGGGAAGATTAAAATATGGACTAAGATATTTTAGCTTCAAAGCAGCAAATGACATTAGGAAAAGAGTTTCATATTTAAGCAATGTGCCTTTGTTTTGTAAATAGGCTAGGGCATAATAAGATGTTTGTGATTTTTTCCACTATCTGCTTGAATGATTTCCTAACTTATAAACCCCTGTTTTTCTTTACTTTAGAGTCTTTTCCAATAGAATTACCCGTAGAGTTATTTTGTTCAAACTTTGTGTGATGATGTTCATACGTTTATTTTCCTATGCAAGAACGTCAACCAATGACTGAGCATAACGACTCACAATCCTGATCCCAATAGATCATATGTAGCTGGCTTGCTAGGAAATGGCCTGACACCCACGATAAAGATGCTAAAAGGTCGATGATGATAATGATACTTCTCACTTTAATCATATGAAACATTACTTTTACAATTTGGACACGGTAAAAATGTTCTCAAAATTAAAAAGTAATGCTGGAAACTTCGTCACCCATAGAATAATTTTCATGTTGTTAAATCTAGGCCTATGTATTCGATCGAATTTGGCGTCGTATTAATGTATATGTAACTTACGGAACAAAGATTAAGCGACACCTCATAATCTCTTATTTATCGTCTTATGAATCTGAGTAGAAGCTTTCCGATACATTATTGGGTCTGGTTTGTATTTATTTTCTTTTTGTCTTCCTCGGTTTTGCTGAAAGGGACTGGTGTAAAGTAATTCTTTCATTAAAAGAACAATACTGAAGTTTTATGATATAACGTTTGTTTCTATATTTGCTTTCCGTTCATACGTCAGGGAGTTTGTACTTTGAGGGACGTGAGTAGGTGCTGCTTTTTTCAGTATGTCAATCAAACATAGCTGGACTTGAAAATAACGCCCTCTGTTGGCCTTATTACCAAACAAACGCCAATCTTACATAGGCTTCTATAGTAGTAGCTTTGTGTGGCGACAAGTTCCCAGCTGGGGGGCTGTATAGCCTCCGTCCGTAGGCCAGCCAAAGTCATCTTTTGGGTTCCCTGGCGATTGTTGTCGCCGGCTCATTTGGATCTCTATCTATCGTAGTACATAGTGAAGTGTCTGATATCACGTCCCTTAGGTCATGTGATGGCATCATCCGACTTTTTAATTGAGTAACTTTGTTTATATCTGAATTTTGAAATTCCTTCTTGAAACTGTTTATAATTTGAACTTATTCCCATTTTCGTAACATTCCAAAGAATGTTTACCTTGTATTCAACGAAGCCAAATAATTTCATTCGTTCGAACCTATCGACTTCAGCATCCTTTGATTCGATAATCTATTCTAGACACCACCGCCGTTCCAAAATCCCCAAGTCAGTGGATTTAGCTAAGGTTTCTTTATTCACAAATTGAATTGTATACTTCTGAAATTTTCAATATCAACAACATAAACCAAAAAAACGAAAACACTGGCCTTGCTAGATTTTCTCAAATGTACTAGCACATCTGTGATCTGACTTTCTGGGTTGTTTTAAAGAGAACGGCTGTAAAGAAGAGGTGAACTAAATAACCCATCGCACGTGTGTTTGCTGGAAATAGAATGGTCTACAAGTGAAAGTAATTTCTTGCTTGCAGGAGTGGCCAGATATGATAGATGGAAGAGCATTTTACGATCACTTCAGATGGTGGTGCGCACACAAGACAAATTATAAAAAAAATGCGATTTTTTTCTATTTTTATATCAGCATTTTGTTACGACATTTTTTTATCCAGATATTAGGTAATACATATATACACAGTAATATCATTCCACGTATGCCGTTTTAAAAGTGTTGATTAGTATCAGTTTTAGAATTCAGAAAGTATAGATGTATATCCTGGCCTATCACTCAGCACTCCGAAATTCTTCTATAAACCTTGTTAGTTCCATTGCTGCAGCCTGTATACTCGACACTTTGATAGATAGATAGATAGATAGATAGATAGATAGATAGATAGATAGATATGAACAGATCGAGATTGATAGATCGAAAGAGACATATATAGATATGTATGAAGAGATTGGGATGGATAGATAGATAGATAGATAGATAGATAGATAGATAGATAGATAGATATGAACATGTGGTTTAGATAGATATGAGCAGGTGCTTATAGATAGATAAATAGATAGATATGAACACATGGTTATTGATAGATAGATAGATAGGTATGAACATGTACTTAAAGATAGATAGATAGATAGATAGATAGATGGATGGATAGATAGATAGATAGATATGTACAGATCGAGACACATAGATAGGTACAATGAATTTCAAAGAGGTGAAATCTGTTGACTTATGTCAACACTGTTGGTCTACGGCGTCGAAGGATAAAATAATTCGTATGAGCAAAAAGAAAATAATAATAATTCTCATTGAAAATCTTTCCCCCAACAAAATATTTGGGGTGTAACTTTACAAAGCCAGTTCCTGAATTGGTCCCTGATTTTGCAACTGGTAGCATGTATATTCTTTTTAATCAGAACATTCTTGTTATCACCAACCAACGAAGATCTTCCAATATTTCAATCGATCACCCCAATGTGACATTCTCCCAACAGACTTTTCTTCGAAGGTTATTTCTATTGAGTGTCTAACGTAATTGGTGTCCTTCAATATTTACAAATAGAAGATATTCTGTAAGATATTTGATATTTACCAATGAACCTCACGGTTTGTTGCTTTGTAATGTTTAACTGATCACTCTGAATCGATGTTCATATCTGATTTACAACTTTCAGATTTTGTATACATAGCTCCAAATTATGCGAGAAAACAATGGCATTTAAAATGAAGATTTGCGTATTCAATGCAGATTTAAGACTGTCAAGGATTATTAAATGTGAGCATCGATTTTCTGTTGTTATGGAACGATTAATTGAAACCTCATGATTAATACATTTTAGCGTAAAATGTCTCTGGACATTACGAGGGCTAGATTTCTATTGGTATTCAGTGACAAACTGACTTCCCCCCTTTTATTACATCCATATTTATTGCTTTGAGCAACAAGTGTGAAGACCAGATACACATTTCACATTTTGCATAAGAACCACAAATACTTTTCTTTTCTAGAAATACAATGAAAATACCTTTGCTCGTAGCATGTGTCCGTTACCTGAATCAGAGTTTCAATGAAGTGATATCTAAGTTGATTTCCCTTAACCAATTGACAATGGAAGCCTGGATTCATTTATGAACTTTTATTTGTCAGCTACATATGGATGTTCAGAAAAAACAAAAATTGATCACACCTGGAATGTATAAGTATATTCTGAGTATTAATGTAATGCTTTATGACGGGAAAAACATCAAGGATGCCCTTTAGTTTTCGTGAATACAATGTATCATACATGCCTATCATTATCGATTCATGGTATTGCATGGGTTCATATTTACAGCGTTATTACTTTGACATCGAGTAGGAAAACACAAACAATTGTTTGAGTGCTGACCTTCGGTTCATTTTTCTGAGATCACATGGAAATCATTCCCATAGCTTCCATCGTTTTACTGCAGCATGTAAAAGACGTATTATTATTCTCTGCTTAAAAAAGCAATGAAGACCTTAGTGAGCGTCAAGAACTCTTTCAAGATTTCCCTTATTTCATGAAAAGATTGCGTTATGAATTTTCATTCCATGCTATGTCGTGGGTGTTGAAGATTATAAAAGTACGCAAAATCATTATGATCCCTGTCGTCCGTCCATATGGACTTCTATTTATTGCGTTGTTTAGAAAGGTGTTCTGACAATCTGATCCCAAGTCATGTCATGACATCATACGACTTCGCAATTTGAGCATCATTATTTGGATTTCAACTTTGAATTTCCTTGTTGATATTGTTCATAAATAAAACTTATTTTGATACCGATGATATCCAGAAGGATGTAACATGACAAAACCAGGTGATTCCATTTATCTAAACACATTGATTTCCCCATTCTTCTATCGGTTGATTTGGCGGAGTGTTACGTGTTCACAAACGGAAATCTTCAACACACACAACACAAACTGGAAAAACTGGCGCTGCAAGATCTTCACAGAAGAAATGAACTTACGCATACTCGACCTTACATAGAGAAAACAGTTTTTAAAAGGCGGATTCAAGATCCACACACATTATTGCATGCTAGAAGTAGAAAAAAAAACAAACAAACGTATCTATGCCCTGAAGGTAAGGTTTGTTTTGATGAGAACAGTTCAAGAGAAGCAAATTCAATAAACGCTCACTCTTGTATGCTAGAAATAGAGAACTTCGTGTGCACATCTACAACTAAATTTGAATTAAAAAGATCTAAAGAGGAACAAAATCATTAATATTATCCATATACACGACTATAATCTGCAAAACATATTACATAATATTATTGAATTAAGTGTGACTTCATCCTAAGTATGGCTTACTTCATGAAACAAATGATTAGCGATTCATGTCATGTTGATGCAACAAAAGATACATGTGTACTTCGATTAAAATATTCCAAATTGACACTGACCAAGGGGGATAACTCGGTAACGTGTTACTAGGCAGCGTTGAACCATGGACATAATTTCCATTTTGTAGTTGCTAAACAGTGACAGCAATTGATGCTAGAGATCCCAGCGCATCCAGAAACACCACCAACAAATACAAATCTAAGAAAAGTGAATAGTTTTAGACAGGCGTGCCGAAACAGGTGGCAAATGGCAACATTACCAACTAATAAAGTGACGCTTTTATTTAATGGTGTAAACCACATTAAAAAAGGTTATCAGGAAAAATGCCAGTTGTCTGCCCCTTGATATAATTTATACGCATAGGTGCATATATATCCACAGACACACATACACACACACATATGTATATATGTTTGTGGGGGGGGGGTATGTCTGTCTGTCTGTCTGTCTGTCTGTCTGTCTGTCTGTATCTCTCTCTCTCTCTCTCTCTCTCTCTCTCTCTCTCTGCGTGTTTATGTTATTGTCATAAGTATTTGAAGAGAACTTGGGTGTCTAATTGCTTGGTTTTGGGATTTATAAACAGAATCATTCTACAAAAAGAAAACAAATTTATTGCAGTTTAGATAACAAAGCATTCATTTAGTCATTCTTAATGGTTCCAACTCTTAAAATTCTTGGAAATAATTTTTTTTAATGGAATTAAGTAGTTGAACAAAAAAAAATCGGTCCTAGCAATCATGATCAAAATCTGATTTTGTGCTTGTTCAAATATCTATGGGTATAACTTGGAAAAAAATAATGGGTTGTCTATACGAAAGCAAATAATAATATTTACAAACATATACACACAATAATATTTATTCATTAAGTATTTCTAACAGTTAAAATGTATTAGTTTCTGTAATGAATGACTAAATATATACCAAATGTTCTCAATATTCTGACTTGTGATGGTTTTAGCTATATTAAATCGTATATTAAGATTTGATATATTTGGATATCTTTACTAACCGATAATCTTTAGCTCTTGCATCCTTATTCATTATTCCGTTGGGTGATTTTTAAAAGTTTGTAAACATTTTTTTTTTTATAGTATATACAATATTTGAACTGAAAAAGAAGCCTATATGCATGATAACTTTGCGTTGAAATCCAAGTGCTGTCATTCCTTTCTTTTTCAACTTACACTCTGAAAAAATGTGAGTAAAATATGAGAATCTTAGGCTACTTGCAGTGATTCCTTTGCAAACGGCAATCTGATCTCGTCGGCTATTGAGGCAGGTACTGTTGCGTGACAGGTTAAGGGGTGGAAGATGGCCAAATTACGCTTATTGACCGACAGGTACCAGTTTATACCAGTGTCAATCGTGACGTAACAAAAACGCCCATCACCACGCCGTACTACGCCAGACTGACTGGTACTTCAGGCGTACGTCGATGGAAATTCTCCATAGTGAGAGCAGGAACAGAAAGAGTTAACCAATAATGTTCAACTCACGTTTTGATTCAGTTGCTCGCAGTTTATACACTGTAAGCGATAATAAAGCTTGAAACATTTTCTTATTTACTTCTCTAATTAACTGTCTGAGAAAAGGAGCTTAGCTAGCATTTTTCCACAGGCCGCTATACGTCGCTCGTGAACAGCGAGCCAGACACTAGTAGAGTAGTTGTTATATAGAGGTGTACTTTTATTGGCATACATCTGGTTGCGTAACCGAGTGTGCTTTAGGATAAATTAGAATCTTTGGCATCGATTGCAGTCACTGACTCACAAAGCTCAGAGTTGCCAATTTTTATGTTGCCTATTTATGTCCCTTGCTCAGTGTTGCCAATTTAGACATTTTTTATCTAGATATTTTTGATTGCGTCTAAATTTCAGAAAATCGTTATTTTGATGATTTTTTTTAAAGAGTGATATTTTATTCCACCTATAGTAGTGAAAAAATATTTCTATTTTTTTTATAAATTGAGTAATAATTCATGTTCGACTAGAGGTGATAGACGGATCTTTTGCTTCCATGCATTAACAATATTGTAAAATTGGGCACTTTATTTCTGCCATTCTTATCCAAAGGTACAGCTGATACGAATTAATATCCTCTTTGATTTTATTTCTTATGAATTCTCCTATATCTTTTGATTTTTAACACATCTGGCTTGCACCACTTTTAGTTTTGGGTCACATGAGCCGTACTCCCGTAAATATGGTAGAGATTGAGTACCCACTTTAGCATTATAGTAACATTGTAAATAGAAACCCACGCAAAATATCGTTTGTTTGTTTCGTTTTTTTGGGGTTTTTTTGTTCTTTTCTTCGGGCAAAAACAATTTGTGATGGTTTGAAAGTATAGTGGATCGAATCCACCTGAAATTGAGAAAAGAAAGATTCCTCTAGAATAACTATGAACGTGAAATAGGATATTACGTTTGTTTTGTACCTTCACGAAATGAGACTAACCTTAAATTACTCAATATTGAGTGCCGATCTTGTGTTTAAAATGTAGTTTGAAATTCAGGGTTTCAGATTTGCATAGAACCTAACTTTACATTTCTTGAGAGAATCTCATGGAATTTGTCAATTGAATTTCCTTTCTTTTTTAATTTTTTGATAGATATATTTTTGAAATGGTTACTCTCATATAGATATGAGCGCAACAAGCCTGGTTGCAGTAGAAATAAATTCCAGACTTCTTTTTATCCCAACGAAAGATGATGACTGCAACTATTGTATTGTATATATAATGGATAGATTCAGAGAAAATAATGTCTGAAAATAATTTTAATGATTTAAGAAGGAACCAGCACTTTCTTGAGAACCGCCTAATCTTGTACTTGTAGTCTAATATGGCAACCCAGCCTTTCTTACACAACAAATACGAAAACAAAACATGTTCAGAAATGTGTTTATACATTCTTGAGTTACGCCATAAATGTTATAATCTTTGCTTACACGGGGGAAAAATAATATTCACTGTATGCTGTAACTACGTTTATTTTGCATCTGCAAAAGCAAGGAAAACCAAAAATTACTTGCTCCAAATAAGTTTTTATACTTCTCAAACTAAAGGTAACCCATAAATCTTGATTTTTTTCAGTTTTCAACTGCAATAGTATCCGAGTTATCATGTTTGCGAAAATCCTTACTAAAAGGCCGGACCAACTCAAGCATGATTACGTCTTGTCAATCTTTAAATCTAAATTAATTTTCAAAACACGTCTCATCTAAGAGTAGAAACTGCATCCTTCTATACTTGATCGTTTGCAAGATATGTCGCAGTTTGGTGATCGTGACATTTGCCCAGAGCAATCTCGGTTCCCTTCACTCTCCATTTCTGCTTGGTTACTATAAATCTGAAGATTTATCGGACGTGTCAGTTCGTCCAAGTTGGTACAAGTGCCACCTCAGTCGTGATATGAAGAAAAAAATTGGGAAATACCTTTTTTTAAATATCAGTTTGGTTGAAGGTGGCAAAATAAACAAACAGTTAAGTGTTTACTCCCCAAAATTCGGCGAAGGTTTTTATTATAACTTTCCTTTGAGTTATTTTAATCATCTGTTGTTCAAAATACGAAATGAAAGGTCATCCAAACATATCATCTTTTATATCAACGCTAATATAATTTAATTAGTAAAATAATAACAGAAAATGATTTTATTGACTGAAAAAGTAGCCAAAACTTTTCAAGAGTGGTCCGACCAGCTACTTGTAAAAAAGTTTGGAAACCCAGCCCACACAATTAACGTAGAGAAAAAAAGATCAGGAGACTTCTGAATAATACTGAAAAAGAAGCAAACCTTGCTAATACAAGTGTAAGATATTCGTTAATGTTTGACATTTCTAGCTACGGCATTTTCCAACCGTAAAAGCGAGTGGAAGCAAAATTGTATTGCCTCGGAGGAAACACTTTAATTCCAAAACTGCCATAGACAACCAGTCAAGAATGATTTTTTCGAACGATCTAACCAGATCTCTATCGACTGTAGGGCCGGGCATTACATTTCTATCGAAATCAGCATCTTCCTATCTTTAATGATGTCCGAGATATAAAGGCAGCTCTGTGACCAGCACATTGGATAAAAATGATCTCATTTCCAGCTGGGTCGCGAACAAATTTCTTTTCAAATTGAAATCACTTTCTAAAGATTAATACATGATATATTTCGAAGTTTTCAGGTATGTATCTGGAGAATCTTGATGTTCCTGGGCGATTTAAAATGTGTTTGACTCAATATTAGATGTAAACCTGGAAGTAAAGTTGGCAACTCTGCCTTTGCTAGATTTTTCACACAAGAAAATAATTAACACGTCTATTGTCTAACTTTCAGGCTTGTTGGTGTAACTCTGATTGCATTACTGGAAGTATTGGTGTAAGAATATATAATGTCAATCATTATCTGAAACTATACCAAATCTTAACTGATGCAAATAAGAATTTAAGCTCATATAATCCTTTTCACAGTTCATATAGTGATGAATTTTTCATAGTTTTGTATCAGTATATCCCTGATTGCGTAACTGGGAGTGTTTTTGTTGGTCTGGATTAAATGTTTATTGCTGCACGCAATTGTAGAACGACCCACTTTGTTTGGCGCATGATCAGATACGTGTGATTGCCAATGCACCCGCGTAAATCTGGACTCCATCTTAGCCAGCTTAGATATTTTTGATTTAATTTAGATAGTTTTTGCAGCGTTTAGAGGAAGGAAATTATTTCAGATATTTCATATAAATTTGGATGATTTTAATTAGGTTTAGACATTTTTGGATGAATGTTGAATTTCAGGCCCTGAACTTTACCAATCAACCAAGATATCAAAATGTTGCCAAATCATCAGAAGATAAGCAGAATGGGGAAGAAAAGAACGGAGCTTCATCGAGTTGGTCAGTGGCATTTGGTCAAAAAGTGACCTTTCGATGATCTAAAACAAAACTATTCAATCTACATACTCACAAAATGATGTTTCTTTTTTAGTCATGAGGTTTTATCCACTTTTATAATAAGCATTATAATGTTTTCTGAACTTTTTCGAGTGTTAATTTTGCTAATAAGAAATATCTCCTTCCAACAATTTGAAAATAGCTCAAACGGTTGTTATAATGTAAATGAAATGATTTATATTGCATTTTGCATGGTATTTTTTGTTACATTCCTGATACAAGAAAGAAAAATCAAAGGGGACGTAATTGAGTATTTTTCATCCGAAATGGGTAACTGACGCTAGATTTTAGCTGACTAATTAGCTAAGATAAGCGAGCAGTATGATGACCCTAACATAGTAATTATTCGAATAAATTTTAATTGTTTATTTATTTCTTTTATATTTCAATATATCATGTGGTGTATGGGGGCCTTATAATATGTTGTTAGATTTGTTTTATCGGTAACAGCTAGATGATTTTAGATAATTGTTACCACAATTTTTGGATGTAAAACTTTCAAAAGATTTGGCAACGCTGACTTAGACCGGCGCCATTTCTAAGATGAAATTCTCATTTACTCTTCGCAAATTTCATTGCCTCATAAGAGCGTCAGGAATTCGGCGACTGACTCCCATGGATTGCAGTCGGAATCTCAGAAACAAACACCATTAGCCATTCTTTAAAAAGCAAGAATAACAAATAAACACCTACATATTTCCTTTACTTCTTTTATCTCATCTTGTAGTTATAGTTTTGTTTGCTGCGTTAACATCTCTAGCATCAAGTGGCGTCACCAACGATGAAATGTTAGTCAAGTCTCTTTCGTGGTGTTGGCAATCTAGATTTTACCGAGTTACGTCCCTTCCTCACTCGTGTTAATTTAGATAATGTCATCTTAATCGAGATGTTTTTAATTGAGTTTAGATGTCAGAAGATGTCGAGATTGATTTTCAAAGAAACAAGTAATGTGTCAATTTAATCCATAATATTAAATCCCATAGAATTTTAGTAATAAAAATCGTGAAGATAAAATTCATTCTTATTTCATCATGTTACGTAGTTCTAAGAGCATAGGTAATTCTGGAGAATCTCGGCGTCCCTAGGTGTTTCAAGATGTTTCTGATTCAATTTCATGTTAACCTTAAAATGAAACTTGCTAAACTACCTTTGATAGATCCAATCGTATTCTGTGCAGTGGTGGGGGGTAACAGAAGAAGTGACTGCATTTGGGGTTGATTTGTGCAGAATTGCCTCTCCTAAATCGTTGCACCATTGCACGGTGAATAACAATGACGTTGGCAGAAGTATACGTTCGTAGTAAGTGTTGTTCTATCAGGATTTTGTTGTTTTGTTTCCCCCCCCCATTTCACATTTCCTTTTTTATTTCGGGGATTATCGTATTGGGTTAAGATTTCTATTTAAAAGTTCTTCTCCCAGAGAATTTTTTTTCATCTGAATTTTAGTTGCATCAAACGATTAGAGCTTAAAACCATTTGGAAATTTGTCAGTTTTGGGGGAGAAAAAATTCAGCTTTCACGAGAAGGATTCTATTCACGGTATAACTATAATGCTATAGCCAGTACTTACTCTTTTCCTTTTTACGGAAGGTAATGGCAACCATTTTTATATAACCACTATGACTCTCCCCTATAGTGTGTCGATTTCTCATTGGATTCTTTCCAAACAATCCAAATTTTCTACCAAAAGACCAATAAACAAGCTTTCTTAGCATTTTTTTAATTTCATGTATTCATTTTTTTCTCAGAAACCGACGATTAGCAATCATGACCTCTATCTTACAGCTGATACACCGTATAGTAGTTAAAATTAGTGTTAATATTCAGGGTTAGTGTTAGGGTTAGTGTTTAATCTTAGAATTGAAAAGAATCTTTCCATCCGATATAGTACATACGTCAATCATGGAGAAGTAAATACTTTTCATTTTTATCCTTACCACCTAAATTGTTTAATCTCTCTTCGCAGTCATAATAATGAAAAAAGTGCTGAACGGCAGAAAAGTTGTCTTCACAAAAAATCGTCTTGCCAAACTAAGCTTTAACTTTTGTTAAGCCTGTTTATGTTCAGTTCTTGCTAATAGACTTTCGAAAGCTGGCCCCTATCGCCTCAACCCCAGCTGGGATCAAAATAGCTAACAACTGCATATTTAACCGACAAATAGAGAAAAACAAGTTCCATAGCTTTAGAGTCCGATCTTATGTTTGTACAAATATTCATACCATTTGCGTACATTCCGTACGATGAATATTCGATCTGTGGCGTCAGGATTGGAACACAATTGTTTTCAGACATCTGAGAAGTCTTTCTGAAGGTAGAATTTGAGAGTGTCACTTGTCAATCAGAGTGAAATGTCGTGGGTTATCTTCCAAACTTTTGACCACTAAGGTTAATTCAGTTTTGACAGCGATGCCTTTTTTTGATCTGTGTGTCACCACACATACGGTCGTAGATGTGTGAAGGCAGATGGGCAGACGGACAGATCGATAGATACATAGATATACAGATAAAACGGTTTAGATAGATACATACGTACATACATGAATTGACACATAGATATATAAAATAGTTTTTATAGCAATACCAGTTTAGCTCAGTAGGATACCACACAGACAGATAGACAGGCTCACAGACAGTCAGACAATCTGATTCTTCGGCCCTTTTTCTATGATCAGTGAGCTATGGTTTATTTCTATGTGTATTTCTGTGTTTTTACTTCGCAAGCTTTCTATAACATGAGTAACTATGTGCAAGACTATACATAAATAATTTCATCTATCTTTTTCAATTGTTATTGTGTTTTTTCTCTCACGAATAGAAATACCTCTACCAATGCCATCTCCAGGATTTCACGTAATTATTCTCATTCTCTGTAGCCTGTTTTCCACCCTTCAACAATGTTTTCACGGAAATTTGACGAGAGTTTTGATAGATTTCATGTGAACAGACACGGACATTTAGTGATATTATGTGTCGTCGACATATAACTACAACATCAAGAAGATAATCTTCCACGGACCCGTTCCAAAATATGATCGCTCTCTCCATAGTCTATTGCCTATCCTTTTTCAAAGTTTGATTGGAATAATTGAAAACTTCAGGAGTGTCATGTGGACAGTCATGACCGTGAACACAAATATATGAAAAACGGAAATACATCTCCAAATTAGTGAATTCCTGGATCCACCCCAAAATTCAACCAATGCCTTCTTTTAAATTTGACCATCCTTCCATGGAATGCAACTGAAATCAAGTGATTGCTGTGCATTCAATTTCATCAGAACTGCTGATCCAAACAATTTCAAAACGAGCCGGTGACTCCCGGTAGTTTCTAAGCATATCTAGCACCGATTGCCATGACTGTCGGATATATCGAATTGTTAATTAGGTCTTTTGCATTGAGTTTCAAATTTAGTTGCTGATTTATGTCCTTCGCATCAGTGCTGCTAATTTAAATGGTATTCATCTGAATGTAAATGTTTCTGTTTACATCTCTATGTTACACATTGCTATTCAGATAATTTTTGATAAAGTAACTAACATTTTTAAGGGAATGAGTGATGTTCGTATTCGATTCATTTCATTAAAATAAGTGATACTTCTATTCATTTATTTTGATGAAATGACTGATTTTTTCATTCAATAGACTATGATAAAATGAGTTATATTTTTATGCGATTCATGATTATAAAATAAATGATAATTTGATTCAATTCATTATAATTGAATGAGTGATAATTTTAAATTGTAAATAGTAAGTAATATTTTTCAAACAATGCTGATAATCTGGGTCACATTTTATCTATTGATGATATGATATTTTTTTAGACATTAGACATATGCCGGGAAAATCTAAATGTTTCTCGGTATTTGAGATGCTTTTGACTACATTTTGAAATATAATCGTCAGCACTGCCTTTGATAGATCTTCACACAAGTAAAGATCGAGCACGACAATGAGTTGACTTCCAAGTTTGTTGATATCATCAAAATGGAATACCTTTCACAGAATTTTTTAAAAAAATAACTTTTCTTCAACGTATTTAAAATTTGGCTAGGACTTGAAACGGAATATATTTCAATGTGTGTAAAGAAGACAGAATACCTCAAATGCATTTAAGATTCAGCTCTTGGTGGGCAAGTCGCCAGCAAACCAGCCAGAATGAACTTGCATAATAATAGAATGTAAAATCATTTGGTGAAATACGTTTCCTTTGTTTAATTTTCACTGCAGATGCGTCCGTCTGGTTATCATTATTTGCCATTGCTTATTGATTACTGTCAGTTTTTCTTTGTTACTTTAATTACTTCTACTAAGGTAGAGCCCGCTCCTAAAGAGCATTTTTCAAAGAGAACGAGTCTTGATTTGTGTCTAAGATGATCCTTTGTCCATCTTACGAAAGTAAAGTACACTAATCACTCAGAGATAAACGTTGTGTCACTCTGTCCATTGCTCACTGTGTGATTTTGTTTGATCTGACGTAAATATTGAGATTCATTGTACACTTTTTTTCTAACATATGGGCATGGTACTCTTCAAAATGTCTCAATTTCAACCAAATGCTTCCAAACCTATGAATATTACAGATTTGAATTAAAAGTAGAAGACCGTTCTGCGCTGGCAAACGTAGGCACCCCGGAAGCACCCCAGGGGATCCTCTTTCACTTCGTAACCATCCGTTTGAATAGAAGAGGGTGAAACTTCATTCCAAGTTTCCTTAACATAATCAAACAGCCTACGGTGTCCTCAGCTGCAGAATGTATAAGAAAAATTGTCCAGAAAAGAAATTAGTTAACACTCCGCACAGAAATCGAACCCAGAACCTTTTTCTGCGTGAGGCAAGGCACTAACCAAGCAAACTTCTTCAATTGCATTCATATAGAGAAAGATTTGTATATTTTATATCCGTCTGCTACTGGATCTATTCTTGTGTTTTCATATATCGTGGAGTTTATCCAAGTTCTTTACATTGCATTCAGTGTGATTTTGGATTTGTTTCCAAGTGATTTCCTCAATTCCTCTGTTTGTCACCCGTGTGTAGTAACTGGTATTATACATTCTTTGTACACTATAGTTTTGAAGCATATTAGCAACATGTTTCTCGAAATGTCCCAGTTTTCTACCAAATGCTTTTCCATCTACAAATTAGAGAAAATTAGATTTTAAAAAAACAACATTTTCTAAAATGTATTAAAATTTTCGGATATTGATTCGCAAGATGCCAACGAACCAGTCTGAATGCACTTGAATAATTATAGAACGTTTTAAAAAGAATATGAGAAAATATGAGAGAATAAATTTTCTCTGTTTAATTTCCATTGCAAATGTATGTATAAAGTCATTGTGTACTTATCATTATTTTCCATTAATGCTCTGTCCGGGTTTTTGGCTTTTCGATTTGATTTTAATTACTCCTAGAGCAGCGTTTGTTTCTGGGGTGCATATTTAGAAGGGACTGGACTTTATGGTGGAAGGAGCAATCTGCCATAATTGCCATGTGAAATAATTTTCTGTTCGTTCAACGGAAGAAAGACTCCGAAATATTTCGGATAATTCTATTCGGTGTAGCCTGTATAGATATTTTGATATCTAGATTTAAATAATTCTAGAGAAGGAAAGTTGAGCAGGAACTACAAACTACAATTTTTAGGAACTACAAAGGAAGATCTGTAATCCTCTAATATCTCAAAAATCACAGATCTTTAATAATTTTAAATTTTACCCTATACTGCCTCGTTTATTGACTAATACAACTAGAGAATCTCCCAGTGTACGCTTGTGCACACAGATATTTTCAAATAGTTCTATTCTAGGCAACTTTTATATCTCCGATGATGTTTTTTTCTATCTTATGGAGTCCATCCCACAGTGTTCTTTCCATTGCTCTCTGTTATTCTGATATTAGAAACCTCCAACCAAAACTGTCACCAAAAATGTCAACATAGGGTTAATTCAGCTTTTTAAGTTGGTCCAGCTGGCTGGTTATGTACATATCACCACGCGTAGAGGCTGTACCCCATGTTGCAAGAATGGCAGACAATCGATGGACATCACGACTCACAACATGGATTCCCCGAGACCACATGCGCAACCGAGGCCGGTGTTAGATGGAGAGACGAGCTAGACAAGTTCAGGAAGTACTGGCTCCGTGACGCCCATGATAGAGAAGAGTGACAAATCCTAGGGAAGGTCTATGTCCAACGATGGACGCTAAAAGACTGATGACGATGACGACGATGATGAGAGGCTGTACCATTGGAGCCAGAGGGCTGAAAGCTTAAACATTTGTTCCTTATGATGTTTGCAAAAAAGATATTTTATTTTTCTACACACCCCTATGAATAACTTTTCAGCTATAGGTCTAGTTTTTAACGCAAGTTTATGCTAAAGTGACCCCTTTTTTTATCACTTGTTCTTGAAAATTCAAACATTTCTTACTAATCGCTGCCCACCGAATTCGAGAAAAATAACTTATCTAATATTTTCTTTTTTCTAATTGATCACCCCAACACATTATACTGCCAAAATATATTGATCATGTCACATTTTCTATTGACTGACTAACCAGCGCTGTTTTTTGAATTGGTTATTTCCACGTTTTTTACCCATACGTTTTAGCACGTATTATTTGCACATAGTACTCATTTCAAATTTTTAAGCGAGATTGGCAAGGTGCTTTTTCAAGATGTCTCTATTTTTACCATACGCTTTTCAACCAATACATCGAATGATAAAAAAATATCAAAGTTTTCTCAGACGTATTCAATATTCGGTCCTTGATTGGCAAGTCGCCAACAAACTAGTTGGAATAAACTTAAATGATGATAGAAAGTCAATGAATTTGAAAAGAATATGGTAAAATATGTATCCTCCGTTTAAATTTCCATTGCAAATATGTATGTATACTTATCATTACTTACTAATACTTACTGAATAGATACCTGTCAACTTTTCAACTTTCTCCTTTCAACGTTTCACATATTGGCGACACGAATTACATTACCAGCGTCTTTTTGAAAATATCAGCAGAACATTTTTTTTTCTTGACTTTACAAAACAAATCTCGCAATTATAATCCTTCATCTGAAAAAAGAAACAGATACTTATCTGCTGCGTCTTTCTTTACCCACCATTTTGGAAATAGACCTGAATTTATGGAGCTTTATATTTATATTCATCCATTGAGGTATCGATCACTGCATGTTACTTATATCTATATGATATACTCACTCACACACAAATACATTTATACGTATATAATTATGTAGTATCTTTTTATGTGTTGTTATTTATATACGATATTTTTTTATTCATTGATACATGATTTTATATTGCTTTTATGTACATGATATACTTTCATATATATTTATAGATAGAGAGAGGAAGGGAGATATACATGTTTATATACATATGTATTCGTACAGTATTTGATACATACTTATATTGATATAATATATTTATATATACATATATATATATATATATATACATATATATATGTATATATATATATATATATATATATATATATATATATATAGAGAGAGAGAGAGAGAGAGAGATAGATAGATAGATATATACCACTTTATATTTATGTTTATGTAATGCATATACATATTCACATATCACTTCATGTTACTGATATTTGTTCAACATGTGTACATGTATATCATTTTATGTTACATATATTAAGAGTATATATATATGTATATATATATATATATATCAGGTTCTATAATCTTTTTTTCATATGATATATTCATTGGTCCATTCTGCGTATATTTGTATGATATATGCGTACATATATATATATATATATATATATCAATTCATGTTATTAATAATTTATGAGTAACATATGTGTAACGCAACCACGCACACACTCATACACACACGAACACACACACACACACACACACACACACACACACACACACACACATATATATATATAGCTTTTTGTTGGCTTGTGATTCGTGATGTTAGAACAAGTGAACTGACGGATGATCATTAGCATATGAAGAAGCGCATATCTCAGATCTAGAGTAAATATTTGATAAGTATTGGTTTCCATACATTTGGCTTTCAGAATCAGGTAATTTGACAGGTGGATGTGGCAGCTTCTTTGGAAATATTTTTTTATTCATCTATACGTGATGATTGGTTCAGTTCATACTGAGACGAGAGTATAAAAGGTGCCAATCTCACATGCTATTGAAAGGTATGTCTATGTTTGGACAAATTGTTCGAACTATTGATATACACATGTACACATGCATTAACACACACACAAGCACTAACTCAAACACATAGATGCACAAGTACACTCACAAGCATATATATATATATATATATATATATATATATATATATATATATATATATATATATATATATATATATATTCATTTACAGGATATGAATATATTTGCTAAAAAAAGATGGAATAACTCATTGCAATCGATATATATATATATATATATATATATATATACACACACATATATAGATATTTATATGTATGTATGTATGTATACGGATATAGTAAAAAAATGATCTGAAAACTAAGTGTCGATACGAATATATAATAGTTTATTCATATTTGCGTGTTATGTACATACATGTATATACACATACACATGCACAAACACACACACACACACACATATATATATATATATATATATGATGCAAATCAGGTATTAACCATAATATACAATATCCAATGTGTTGTGGGTCTATTTCATAAAGTGCTCGATAAATTAACCATAAATCATAGTTGACTTAGAGTGGAGCTTAAAGTATGATAAAGTAAGGATTCTCTACACGAACAAGTTTACTTCATCAAACAATCCAGTCAGCTATTTTTTTGTTCCATTAGTTGTCCATCTCTCCTTGCTGAATGTCCATCCACCACCATTTTTATTGCTCAATATATGTATATCCTTCACAATAGTCCTCTTTCTAATCCATGTTGATATGGTTCTATCTCTCAAAGTTATTCCTTATGCTGTTCTTTCCGTTGTTTGCTGTTTGATTCCAAGTTGGTTCTCATTTTTCTTTGTTAATCACCATGATAAGAACCCATAAATCAAAGTTGGTATCCATTTACTATATACTGTAAGTTCTAGGTTGCTATTCAATATGTCTATATTTATATCAAATGATTCCCAGTTGATCTTATGCATCGTTTTCCTCTGCTTTCAATTTGATGTATTCGTCGACAACTCATGAAGCCTAGACTCCTATTCTTATGGTCATTTTTGAGACTCTGTCGTTAATCATCACTTTTGTCTTTGTCGTGTTCATTTTTAAACCTCTTTTCTTTTACTTTTTATATTCAGATCCGTTAACGTGTTTTATAATTTTTCCCGATGCTTTTGATGTTATAGCAACGTCATCAGCGGATACCAAATTGTTTAAATATTTTCAATCTATGTTTATACTCTCTTCTCTCCGTATGTTTTCTGAAAAACGCTCTGAAAATTCGCTGCAAAATCAATCTTAGTCCATTCATTGAAATTCCATTTTCGTATTTATCCTGAATGAAGTCTCGTTAACAACTTGTTATTACATTGAATTGTATACAGCTGTATGTTCTACGGAGTTGAATAGTTTTTCTTAATCCGTGGAAGCCAAACAGTGTTTTTGTCTTCTAAAGACTTTTCGAATAATTGGTTTATTGCGTGTATCTTTGTTCATTGATGGGCAGCCACTTCTGCTGCCTGCCTGTTAGCAGGGTCGTTTTCCATCTGAAGTGCATGTTAGTCCCTTTGTTGTTATTCATATGAATACCTTATATTTGTTAGGGTAGTCGTGTAAGAGGGCATTATTTGGTGAGGCCATGGTTATCGCCTCTTTCTACGGAACAGGATCACTATTCCTAGGCAGAAGTTTTTAGTTACTTTCTCTTGTTTATAATTGCGAGTTCCCCGTGAAATACATCATTTGCAGCTTTTAGTCGTTATACCTGCCTTGTACGGAGCTTTTCCAAGTTTCGTATCTAGTAGTGCAGAAACTACTTTGTCCTTTGTTATGTATGGGATATCACAAGTATCTGTCGTTTTATGGGGTTTCTGGTACATCTATTTTTGAAGCGTGCAAATTTTCATCGCATTATTTATTTATTTTTTGACCGTTTGTCCCTATATTCGATAATTTTGTCATTTCTATCCTACAGTGCAAGCATCTGTTGCCCGCCAGTATGATCTGCAGTTCTTTCAACATCAATTTTCTGATAGCATTTACTATCAGATTTGTGTTTTTTTTCTCGTCCTTGTATTTATTAGTTTGTTAAGTCCTACTCTTTTGGTTTTGCCCCCCCCCCTCAGATTTCATCTTCATATTTCTAGATTTTATTTTCAATTTTAAAATTGCTCTCGGTATTTGTTCATGTAATTGATCATGTTTGTTATGCATATTGATTCTAGCGCTTCTTCAATAGTATTTGTCTGGTGATTGCTCTTTTCATCTTTGTTAATGTCGCTATTCTACAAGGCCTTAAATCTGCTTACTATCGCTACTTGATAATTATCTCTCTCTGTCTTATCAATGTAATTTCTTCTTTGGAATCATTTTGCTCCTTTCAGTTTTGAAGTTAAATTTACTTCTGCATGCTACCATTCCAAGGTCGCTTCGTATATCTTCCTTGTTGATAAATCTAATGTCTCAGATGTTATTGATCTCGTCCACTACCACGGAGATAATTTCTTCTTCCGTTATACAAAATGAGTGCCTATTATCGATTTACGTATACACATATGCATGTACACACACATACACATACACACACACACACATATATATATATGTATATATAATTATAACAATTTTGTGTCCATAGACAGTTGTTTCGTTGTATTACAGCTCTTCAGTGTGGCTATAAACTATCCAACACTCCTTCCTGTACATCAAAGTAGGATCAAAACCTCCGCTTTAGACCCAGCATATATATCAGCAATAGTATAAGTACACTGCTGGACAAGGGTCTTTTCTTATCTCCTTTGACGGGTGTTGTTACGCTATTCACTGCCCTGTTATATCCCCCATCTCCATCTTGCGTTTGGTCTTTTCCCTACTGCGTTTACCGTCCTACGGGAAACAATTGTTTAGCATTTTGCCGCATCTGTCTCCTTTACGGTAGATGCCCTTTCGTTGATCGATTGACTTGCAGGAGAGCCTTCACCCTAATCCTCATTTGGATCTATGTTGAACTTCGACATCGATGAGAGTTATCCTAACATTGCTGCCCCCATTGCTCTCAGAGCTATTTCGAGTTTGTTTTCGGGTGTTTTGAAATTTTCCAGTTTTTTAATCATACGTCAAAACTGGTATCATGCATTGATAGCACTGCAATGAACGGATTGAAAATTGAAAAATCAATTTATATATATATATATATATATATATATATATATATATATATATATATATATATATATGTATATATATATGTACATGAGTGTATATGTTTATGTATGATTAGGTATCCTTAACTTTCCAAAAGTAGATCTGTCCTTTCGTAAGCCGGAATGGCATTTAGTGGAACAGAACCTTTATCATCAGCCACAACCTTTTAGTGTTCGTCGTTGAACTTCGACTTTCGCCAAGACTTGCCAGCCTTCCCAATCATGGGAGTCAATGACCCACAACTATCTTAACTTGTATGATTTGTCACAAAATATTCTATTTTGTTGGCCGCTGTTTCCCATCGATCCAACATGGTCCACATCGTGAATTATGATGTCAGTTGTCCGTCATTTTTTCGTCATGACAAGCCCATCACCATTCAAGTTTTCTAAGGTATTTTATGATGTCTTGGACACATACTTTTCATCTAGTATATAATGCTGTCATCTGATCCGTACATTTTATGTTGAACATGATTTTCTCATACACACATTGCATGGTTTTGAGTTTGAAGGTCAATCTCTAGGATAGGTAATGTGCTCTAGCTCTATAGGTGACCATCAGGAGGATGCATTAGTTATATAAGCTTCTTTTCAACGGTCGAGAGATATTCTAGTTCATGGGATTTCACCATGTCCTACCAAAACTTGGCATCCTAAAGTGATTTTTCTTCTTCTGAGAATTTCATAAAGATGTGTTGTCCTCAGCAGATGTAATGGTCTACTTTCCCAAGTTCTGAATTTTCGATTTTGATTGTTGTATCTTCATCTTCGACGTGTTTGATGTAAATTACACTTATTTTACTGATGTTTATGTGGAGACAATCTTTCTTTATTCAGTTCATCTCTTACTGTTCGGAGGTCATAGAGGCTCTCAGCATAAAGAACGATGTCGTCTTCAAAAACTAAGCCATCCAAAAGAAACGATGAGAAAATAATAAAAAATACACAACAGCCATCGAAACAATTCTCGAAAGTTATTAAAAAAAACTCAATACAGGAAGAAAACAAATAATCAGTTTGTTTGAAAGTAATGGAAACCTAACAATTGACAGAGCCTAGATTGTCGAACGTGTCAAAGAATTCTACATCAACCCATATTTCTATATATATGAAGAATACAGAAAAACAAACAAAATACACATAGCAGGTGCAACCAGTTCGATGATTTCCCAGATGTTATTCCGCAGGAGATGAAAAGTTCACATGACAAAACACAAAAGGTCCCTGGGCCCCATAGCGTCACCATCGACTCATGAATATATATATATATATATATATATATATATATATATATATATATATATATATATATATATATATATCCCTCTCTCTCTCTCTCTCTCTATCTCTCTCTCCATATATATATATATATATATATATAAATTGCATTATTTGATGTATTACTTATTGATTTATAGATAACTGTGTTTACCTTTGAAAGCGCGTATTTTCCATAGCCTTGGGCTGTACACAAGACAAAAAATATGTCTTTGAAATTGATTCCAAATTTCTATAAACATTTGTAATAAGTGTACTGGTATGAATTGTGGGTAGTCAGCTAATATGATGGTGAAATGCCAATTTACATATAATTTCTTTTCTTTTTTTTTTTTCCTTTCGACGTTGCACTCACCAGCTTCTTCAAGAAAACTGTTGGTCAGAACTCCGAAATAAAATATATTTTATCCATGGATTATCCTTCCGATTTCACCCTCATTAACCCATATGTAAATTGCATTTTTTTAAAAATATTTTTCATAATTTTTGTCTTCGAAAGAAGCTTTTAGATTTAAAATAGTTTAAATGCGGTTTTAAGTAAAGTTTTCATAAAGACGCTTGAATTTTCTCTTTCATTCCCCTTGTGTATGCAGATTGTATGTTTAATATCAATTTGTCAGCGCATCTCCAAAGGCACTGTAAGTGAAGTTCTACATCCATAAACACTATTATAATCTTGGAAGGCGACGATGAGTGATGGAGATGGTAATGGAACCGGCAGCTGTAAAGGGTTCTTAAAACAACAGGAATAACAGGACCGCTTTGTCACTCAGTAGAAACCGTTCCCTGATAAATATCTTTTGGCAACATACAGGGTGATCAATTAAAAACATTTGAACATGTGAACGCAGCCGAACACAAACTAAGAGACCTGTTTAGCATAAATATCCATTGTGTATTGACTCCTGCCCACCTTCAAAAGACTTAATTTTCGAGTAAATCTTTTGAACATGTTTTTCTATGCATAATACGGATTGAATATTTAAATTCCCCACCGCCTTGCTCCTCTGTTGCTGCCTGTACGCGAGATAATTACATATATACGTAATAGGCCAGCAAACCCGAATCACTTCAAAACTGAGGAAACTTATGTTAACAGTTTCAGATGACGGTTTCTAGAAGATATGAAGACGGATGATGAAGGTGGCAGTAACTCCCAGTAGTGACCCCCGGTAGAGGCCGCTGTAGTGGGTTCTCAGTGCAACATGAATAATGGTCTTCCTTGCCACACCTTTTTCAGAACACTTTACTATTAGTTCTGCATCTTGATCATTTGCTGAGGATCCAAAGTTATGTCTTTGTCCGTGGGATGTTCTGATACTGGTTGCAATGCAAAAGGCCCTCCATCAAGCAAGATTTGGCTTGTTTTCTGACAGATAAATATCCGATTTCCAGGAAATATCAAGTCGGAGGAATTGAGATTGAACACAAAAGAGCATAAAGTCACTCTTACACGCATCTATATCTATATACTTTGCTTCCCCATATATATATATATATATATATATATATATATATATATATATATATATATATATACATATATATATATGCAGTACTGTCGGAATTGTGCTTTTTTAATTAACTTTGATTAACTTATTTCACTCAAAACCCTGTTTAAACGACAAAGATGTAAATATTAAAACGGAAAAGTTGATATTGAATATGAATAAACTTAGTCACACTCACACACATTTTATAGCATATATAAGTCGCTCACCCATATATATATATATATATATATATATATATATATATATATATATAAGTTGTAAGCAGTAATAAATAGTGTAATGCATTTTGGATTCTGTGTCCATTCTTGTATTTTATGTAACGGTGGTGTAAATCATAATTGACCTCATGTGACCTCAGTTTGGCTTGAAAACCTGATCCAGTCCCATTCCTTAATGGCGGCTGATATCAGGTGTACTGAATTGTCTTTTCTAGATTCCCTGTTTACTAATATGAGTCACTTTGACATCTACTAAAGGTACTGGCCACCAACAAACATGTCGCATTTGTAGTTGTGGTTATCGTGTGTTCTTGTCCAATATCTCCATGATGGAATCTGGTGGGAGAAAGAGTATTGGGATGCAGCAGATCATTATCCTTAATTCGGTACGTCCCGTTGACTAACATTTCTAACCATAAATGTATTCATAACGTTCAGTTCATGTATTAAATGCCAAGAATGCTAAGAAATCCGTTCAGCATTCAGCTTTTAGCCTGATACATTCGGTTGCTCATCAAGAATACAACGTAGTTTAAAGTTAGCAATGTTTGTAACTGAGTTGAATAACGAGGCAGAAAGACTCGGATGATTTTACAAGAAATCATTACTTAAATATGCCATGTATAAATACTTACTCGATGATTGTATGTGAGAATAACGTCTTTTGTATATATGTTTCTTTTATTAGCGTAAGAGAAAGAAATATTCATTTATCTCACTCCTACTGTGATTATTGAAAGGACTGGTACATTATTATATTTCATAAAATTGTTTAGAATCAAAAACTACAGTTAGTCCTTTTAGATTATGCTTCTAGTTTATTATAAGTGGAATTTCTTCTTGAAAGTTATGAAAATGAGAATTTCCCGTGTGTATATTAACCTATCAAATAGCTGTGATTGTCGATCTGAATCGGCACATGACCACATCTGTAAAATACCCCAATGAATCTAGGGCACTTCGATCCTTTCAGTATTATGCTGAGTCGAGAATGGTCAATAATTAATCTTGATCAAGGTACCAAATATCTTGCGTTTTATTCTTATTATATATATCTATATATATCTATCTATCTATCTATCTGTCTATCTATCTATATATATATATATATATATATATATATATATATATATATATATATATATATATATATATATATATATGTATAAAACAATACATGGATGATAAGTCAAGTCCCTGGCGGACCTTTATTACAATATAGGCAGGCCTACCCAAATAAATTTGTTTTTCCTTACCTTTGTCCTGTTAGAATCAATGAAGCCTTAATTCAAATAATCAAATGATCAAATGATCAAAGGCTACTTGACCGTCCACTGAGAGGACACTTTATCTCTCCATCCAACGTTACTCTGAATATGCATCGTATACCACACTGCTTCCCATTTATGTCCACTCCAAATTACAGCATCATCATTATCAGGCTGTTTTTTGCAACAATAAGAGATTAGTTGAGTTATTCCTTCGTATCTAAATGATTAAGAAACTCTAATATCGATTGCCGTCACATACAAAAAAATGAGTTGCGTCCCTTGTGTAAATTTGCCAACTTAGTTGCCTTTCATCCAAATATACATGCTTCTGGTTGTGCCTAAATATTACATATTGAAATTTTCTATTGAATAAGTAAGATTTTTATCGGATTTTCAGCAAGAGAAATAGCAATATTTCTATCTAATTTTGATTATCTAGATGAGTGATATTTTGATTTAATTTGTATTAATGAAAATAAGTAAAACTTCCAATCAGTTAAGTATCATTTTAATAAAATGAATGTTGAAGATTAAAGTCACATTAGGAACATTGATAAAATATAACGTATTTCCATTCCTGTGGATATATATCCTGAGAATCAAGTTGTTCCAAGACTACTCAACTCTAGATGCAAATTTGAAAGTAACGTTGGCAAGGCTGCTTTCACTTTAATGTCATAATAAAAAGAGAACATCGATTATTGTCTGATTTTCAGGTTACTTACGGTCCGTTGTTAGACATAGACATTCCCCAAGTAAGGGAATTAATGGTCCTCCCTCTAACACACTCGTCCATGACATGTGGAAAAAGGGGATGGATATATTCCTTCCTGCAGGATATCACTGCAAAAACAGACTGTTTCCACTAGAATTCGAACTAGGCCCGCCGACCCACTTGTCTATGCCGGTAAATGTTCGACCATCTGCACTTCTATTTCCTTATTTGGGGGGGAGGGTCGTTTAAGATGAATAAGTCAATTTCCTGCTGTCAACATTCCATTGGAATTGATAATATTATGTGGCACTTTTTCTTGTTCCTGGATATCAATTGTCATATCCAAATTGATTATTTCAAACAGAAAAGGAAATTCAATTTTTTCCCTAAAAAGTATAAAAAAAAGAG
>OY735221.1:3680221-3710221 GCA_963457665.1 Thysanoteuthis rhombus
GTTATAAAATTCTTGCAGCATTACCGTCCAATTGCCAATTGAGTTTTTTAGTAGTAACTGTATTTCTGACTCCTTTTATTTCGTCTTTCTCTGAATTTTTGTGATGAGGGATTATTATTATTTCTATTATTATAAAAGGTTCGGTTGGATACTCCCCCACGCCTACCAGATGATACCTGATGAAGGCCGTAGAGTATAACGGCCAAAACGTTGTATGAAAAACAAGCAAGATGAGGATAGTCCGAATAATTATGGAAATAAAATCCTTTTGTTTCCTTTAACACACCGTCTTGTGATCTGTCCATGTGAAGTTGACAATGATTTTATCCTGTCAACGTTTCATATTTGTAAGTTTAAACGTAAATTCTTTGGTTATGTTCGTTGATTAAGCACCATGGGTGACTATCGAGTGGGTGCATAATTGTGTACCCTCCTTTTAGGAATTATTGGGATTTTCTTTGAGTTATCTCTATTGAACATTTGCCATCCCAGAGTGATTATTCGTTTGATTTCCTCTTCTTTTGAGGATTCCATGGAGATTTGTTATCTTAAGTGGATGTAGTAGTCAATTCATCCAGCTTTGCGTTTTCTATTCTGATCACTGTGTCTTTGTCCTCTACGGATTTGTTGTACATCGAGGAATACGATGGATTATTATAAGAGATGAAATTCATCTTCTAATGATATATTGTTTCTTCGAATATCTATTTCAATACTGAACTGTGTCATTTTCTTGCTTCCCTTGTCCGTTACACTTGACTCTCCCGCTCAAAGGTAATATTCCTGATATACCACCTACACACCATTTACAGCCATGGGCTTTCCCAGATAAACGAATACAGTATTGATTTTTTTTTTAAATAAAATATCATAAGAATCCAATAAATCTGTAACTTTCTTTTGCTGCAATCTAGGGGTAAATCATATAAACGAGATGGATCAGGATGCACGTTGTATAGCAACGATCAGCGGACTTAGCCTGCTGGTCATTGTTAGAGGGTTCGATCGTCATTAGATGTACCACTGTAGATTAGCTTTTATGAGAACTGTTAAGCAGCTAAATGATATAAAAAAAAAAAGGATTCACGTTGTGTAGCAATGATCAGTAAATTAATCTCTTGTGACGTTGTTCGTTGGTTTCATCATCATTGAATCAACAAATACATATTGTTTGATACTAACTCATGCCACTCAAACCTGCTTGGTTTTATGTCTGTTATAACCAATTCTTTCATTTAAATTTTGTCAATAAAAATACCTCTTCCCCATCATTTGAAACTCCGGACCCTTCCATCCGAAGACATCCTGACTGTTCCTTTTTTTGTTATCGTTGTTTTCTGAGACGATTATTTCATAGGAATTAATATATATATATATATATATATATATATATATATATATATATATATATATATATATATATATATATATATATATATATATATATATATATATATATATATACCCGTGAATCATTTCAAGAAGTTTTTACTTACGTAAGAATATTCGTCACTTTTTAAGAATATGTAACGTTTTTTAGCAACATATTGGATTAAGCAGGTGTGCCATATTGCCGACCTGGATTTAATTTATAGATTCAATAGAGCAAAGGGCTGATTAAACGTGAATGGAAATAGGTTAAGAGAAGGTCTTCTATATTTGCTATCTGATATTATGAACCTCAATTTTTAATTTACGTATTGACTTTCAGCT
This sequence comes from Thysanoteuthis rhombus, assembly GCA_963457665.1. Classification (NCBI taxonomy): domain Eukaryota; kingdom Metazoa; phylum Mollusca; class Cephalopoda; order Oegopsida; family Thysanoteuthidae; genus Thysanoteuthis; species Thysanoteuthis major. Next base: position 3,681,935 of record OY735221.1, read on the forward strand.
ACCTTATAATCATCGGAACCCCGGGCAACTGACCTCTTGACCCAGGAGGTAAAACGATCCTGTCACATACATATTTCTGAATTTCCAGTATAAACTTTGAAATCTTGACTTACTCATCTCTTCAAACTTTTTGATTGTCTGTTGATATCAATATGATCATTATCATCATCAACATTCTTCTTCTTCTTCTTCTTCTTCTTCTTCTTCTTCTTCTTCTTCTTCTTCTTCTTCTTCTTCTTCTTCTCCTCCTCCTCCTTATTATTACTATTATTATCATTATTATTATTATCATTATTATTATTATTATTACTGTTGTTGTTGATAATGGTGTTGTAGTTGTAGTAGTGAGAATAAGAAAAAGAAGAAAAAAGAAGAAAAAAGAAGAAGAAAGAAGAAAAAAGAAGAAGAAGAAGAAGAAGAAGAAGAAGAAGAAGAAGAAGAAGAAGAAGAAGAAGAAGAAGGTGGAGGAGAAGAACCAGAGGAACAAGAATCAACATACGTGAAATATGAATATATATGAATATCCGTCTATCCATCCATCTATTAAACCATACATATGTACATACATTGATGCATGTATACACACTCAAATAAATAGAAACATGGCAAGTGCCATTTCTTGACAGAAGATGGCCATTTCACCTGCTCAAATTTAATGTCAATGAGAATGACATGATGATTTGTAGAGAGATATCAGATGATGTGAGTTTGTGCTACTCACATTCAACCCTCTAAGTGATGGATAGCAAAAGACCAGTGACAAGCAGTTGCAAGATGACTGAAAGCAATATCAGGTTTCAGTGTCTTGCAAGTTGAACCTCTCCGGAAATAACCAGATATAGGGGCTGGGGAATCAGGATGATCAGATTTCGCTTGCCATTAGATCGACCTGGATTTGTGACCTGACGACACCGCAGAAGTAAGCCCATGAAAGATGACAGGGGAGGTTAACTTTACCTAGGCCAAGGATGACAGGGAACAATGCAAAACAATGTGCGTTTATCTCACAGGGGTATGCCACCCGCATATAACAACCTATACACACACAAGAGATAAACTGATATCAAAGATTTAGACAGACCCGTTAAACGCTTTTTTCTTACATAGACTGATAAAACGGTATTTATTTACGCAAAGACGAATCAAAAAGAGCCGATAAAACCTCATTTTATCAAATTATTCTTCCATTAACGATTACTATGGGCAATAATGATGATATTAGTTGGGACTATTTCTCATCCTTGTGTAGTTATTGAGCTGATTGAAGAGATATCTTTATTCAATTAATGAATGAGTAATGGAACTGTAATGTAGTTGTGTAATAGACCACGTGATTGCCTATAAATCTGTCTGTAACATTTGCTAAGCATGATAACCATAACATTTATATTCATATTTTCTTCTTTTACTTCATATATAACACATTTTTGTAAATACATAAGAATCCATGTTCGTCTTTGTTGAACATACAATGGAAAAGGCCAAAACACAGACTGAAAGAGATATGTATTCGGTAATATATATATGATATCGGATAGAATGATTATAAATCGTGTTATATCATTTAGAAACTTTTACTTGAAATTAATTCCTGTCATTATATGGATGATCAATCAATCGGCCTTGACAATGTAAATGAATTTTTGAAAATTAAAGGAGAGATTCTTGTAGTAGTCCAAGTTTCTTTAATTGTTTTTTTCTATTTACGTTGTCTTAGTCGAATGATATATTTAATCTGCAATGATGGGGGATTATTTAAAATAAGAGCATCAAATATGATATAATGCAATTCTCTCTCTCTCTCTCTTTATATATATATATATATATATATATATATGTGTGTGTGTGTGTGTGTGTGTGCGTGTGTATACATATATATATATATATATATATATATATATATATATATACTGAGATCATGTGACACTAAAATTGCATACCGGTGGACTTTATTTGATTAATTATATGACTGGTGAAGTTTATTGGTAGCATCTGGTTTTAGTGAAGGAGTTTATAATAAAGGGGTTGAATACTTATATGCGCTACACATTGCAGTTTTTTCATTCTCATTTCAAAAGTAAAATTTCAAAAATGTCACTTCACCGATTTGGAAAATCTTCCTCTTGGTTCCTGGCATTATTTTCAAACCATTCAGTTTACAAATTGTGAAGCAACAAAAGATGTATATATGTGAAAATCTCTGAAGGTATGGAATACTCTTGTTTGCCACATTAAATATATATATATATATATATATATATATATATATATATATATATATATATATATATATATATATATATATAAGAGTGTTCAAAAACCTAATGAGTGATTTGATAAAACCATTCCGATTCGAAGATTGTAAAATTATGAAACAACTTTACTATGGGCTTCCATTGGTCTTTACTCGAAATTGTCTACACATTTCATCAGTACTGTGAGGGTCAATCAAATAATAAAACAATTATTAAGATTTTTTTTTATGTCAGTTGTTACATTTATTTGTTTTTTTCTTAAATGTCTACTCAATTTTTAACACAACTTTTTTTGAATAATCAAGTTATAATGACTGATGAAATTATATCTATTCGTTCCACCAGGGAATGTCTTTCACCTAAAGTAGATTATGTTGAAATAGGAAAAAAACAGGCAAAATATTTTTTAAGATCCGAGTGCAAAAGATAATTGTAATCAGGTTTCAATTTCAGCTTTGTATCGTTCACGTTTACCTTTTTTTTTTTTTCTGGTTTGTTTGGTTTTTTTTCTCAAATATCCCCCAGTGTAAGATCTCTGTACATTTTACAAGGGAGATAACCATTAATTACTAATCCCTATTAATTTGATATTTGTTTCAGTCTTGTAATGATCTTTAGAGATTCCTCTTTCATTGTTATTTGAATTAGAGAGTGTTTTTTTTTTTTTTTGTGATAATTGATTTGACCCAGGGGATTTTCCAGATGATTTCTGAAGTAGACATAAAAAAAATACTGAAATCAATAGGTTCGTATCCAATAACGTAGGTCCTTGTCAATTTCTGAAATATGATAATCGCAGAGGAATTCATCAAATTTGTTTCGACATTCCAATAGTAATGGATTCATTTTCCAAGTAGTATATATTTGCTATGTTGTACTCTTATGGGAACGTGTGTGAACAGCACTCTCTTATTTTGTTTGCGAGGGGGAACAACCTTCGTTAGCAATCAATTTACCTCTAAAATTCTCATTTTGTATCCGTTTACTCCCTCAAAGTAGCCGAAACGCTATATAATACACACACACACACACACATATATATATATATATATATATATATATATATACACACTAATATATATGTATACATATATATATACACACACACACACACATATATATATAGATAGATAGAAAGTTAGATAAATAGATAGATAGATGTATATATATACGTGTAAATATATATATATATATATATATATATATATATATATATATATATATATATATATATATATATATATATACTGATAGACTGAGATAGATTGATACGTACGTACGTAGAAAGGTAGGTAAATACAACGAATTCATTGTACATTTTATAAATATAGAAGAAAAACGTTAACCACAGCTGAAGAATTTTATGGAAATGTATTTGTTTCATCATCTTCTATGTCATATCTTATCCTTAGCCGGTCTCAACATCAGCTGGAGACATTTAAAGAGGAAGCAAAAACGTTTTATCATAAAGGATGAAATAGAGTAAGCTTGTATATGATCAAACCTATAAAAAAAAACACGATCAAGGAGAAGAAAAGTTGGCAAAACTCAAAGGAAGAATAGAATCGTCAGCAAAATAATCACAAAAATGTACAATGAATAACAAATAATTGAATGCATTTGTTGCATTACAATGGAATGAAAACCAAAATACGTCCTCTTGCTTCAAAGTATTCATCTCAGCACGAATGTTATTCATTTATTCTGCAAAATGTCATTGACTGACCATTCCTGAGCCAAATATGTTTTCTTTTTAGAATACATTTGGTAATACCCCATTTATCTCCCTTTCAAGACATATGTTTTCCACAAGATCTTCAAGGTGTCTTGCCTTGAAGGATTACATTATAGGATTTCCAATACAGTTGTTATAAAAATCATCAGCATAGGGTTTTCCAGTTTTTAAGTGATTCTTACTGGTGTGCTGGTCCGGTAGAGCTAGAGGGCTGAAAAATCTAGCATTGTCTATAGTAAGTTGTTTTTTATTTCAATCTGCCTCCCCTAAAAACGTTTTGAGTTTTGGAATCAATTACCAATGTAAGTTTATGCTCGATTGGTCCCTTTTTCAAAATGTTTTATTGAGCTAACAAAAGACATGAGAATGTTTTAATTGATTACCTCGACAAAAAAACAGGTTGATCATGAGACAGTTTCTATTGAGTAATTAACCAGACCTGCTCTAAAAAAATATTTTTTGAAATTCTGTCTTGTTCTCCTTATGACACAAGTGTTTTTGCATAGAGCAGCCAAGGAGTTATGCTTTTGAAAACAAAATATTTTCGGCTTTTGGTTACAGAAATCACTGCTCTTTAAATATTAACAGATCTTAAAATCTCTGGAATTCATTCGATGTCATATTTTGTTTTAGCTTTGTTTTGCCGTTGGAGAAAGGCTTATCTGGAGAGGAAGCAAAAAATCAACATGAACAAATGAAGAATTATCGAAGAGGTTTAGGAAAACTAAAGGAACAGACCAGCATTCAGCAAGGACAAACTCAACTCCTACTTCAATTCCGACTGAGGAGGATAACTTCAATTTGTGTATTGTATATATCATAAATAAATTCAGTGGTGTGTACGACTTGTCAGCTTAGCGAAGTTCATAAAATAACCGACTACCAATCACCAAGTCGTGATTTAATTTTGAATCTCGTAAGGAGAACCATGAATGCGTTATGCATTTATTCATTAGAATGAAATTGTGTAACTCTAATATACATATTCGTAGATATGTGAAATTTGTCAGTTTTTCTCAGTTGGTTGTTGTGATTTAAAATAATGGTAGAGTGATTTCAATTTTAATCCCTTAAATTTGATGAAGATTGTTCTTGTCTTTGTTGTTATTGTTACAGTGCCGGTGTTTGATAACCATCTTAGGGACGGAAAATCTGCTGAACTCGATGAAATAAAGGATTTCAGTACAAGTGAAATAAAGACAAAGGATATCAGAATTGTTAAGAGTCACACGTCAATTTTTCTTCCAACTGACAAGCATCCGATCGCATATAAATCCCAATAAGAGTCTGGAAATCTATCGACCATAGATGGAAGAAATTTCAAGTCATCACAGTTCTATGACTCAATTGCAAATGGCGAACATTTCTGTCATGTTATTGCAAGATTTTTGAAGAGAGTGCAATACGTTCGTGATGTTTATTTTAAGTTTTTTCGTCCGACAGGAGAGTCGGGAACGAGAATGTAAGAGATCACATTCCTCGCTCGGTTGACCAAATGATTTAATGAAAGGAGTGTAATGGATGACATTTGTTGCACTCTTTTTGGAAAAATAAAGAATACGTATCTAGAATACAGAACTTTAAGTAAAAATGTATGCCACAGTATCTTATGCTATGGAGAGTGTATACTTAGCTTCACCCTATAATGAAAGACTTACACTCAGATTGGATTATGCCCATTCTACCAGGACATAAATCTGATATTATGCGATGCGTGACTGTATATATCAGAAAAAACTAAAAGATGATCCTTAGCTTCCAGGTATAAAATGCTGACTATTCCACTTAGCCTCGAAATAAGCAAAGGTGTTATCTCCCCCCATTTTTTTTTTTTGGTCGTATACACTTTTTCCACATCGACAAAATATAGCAGCTTGATCTCCATACAAACATTTAACTTTTCCAATCCTCGTTCACCCGATCTTGAAAACGGTGCCCAAATAAGATGAATGAACACAACTTTATTTCCATGGAAAACTGTTACGTTTCACACAGTTGCACCGTCGATATTAAAATCAGCAAACAAATAACAAATTAAAAAAGAGCATTATTTCCATACAAACCATCAACGTTTCACACATTTGCCGATTCGATGAAAAAGATGACCAAGAATATAACCGAATGAACAAGTGGAGATGATCCCTAATTCATGATAAGGCCAACAGGAATTACCTCCCTTTTAAGCGCGAAAGCAAGGAATCTCCTGCAACTAAAAATGAAAGAAACGTAAGAGAAATTACTTATGATTCTACCTGTTACATGGTTAAATTCTGCTCCTACTTTACTTCCAGCTCAAGATAATTACTGCAACTTTTGTTTTCCATATAGAATGCATAGTTTTGAAGGTACGTAGAATTTGTTAGTTTAGCTCAGTTCGTGAAACCGCTACCATCCGATCATTAGTCGATGATTTCAAATCGCAGTAGAGAAACGATTATTGATTACATAGGATAGGTTCAACTTGACATCATAGGACAAACGGTGTTCACCCATCCCAGAATTGTTGAGTTTTGTTCTTGTTACACATTATGTTCCTCAATCACCCTCGTCCAAGATTTAAGTAGGTTTATCAAATATGCCAAAAAAGAAAGAGAGCAAGGGGGCAATATTGAGGAATTACAAGAGAATTAAGGAAATAGGTTAATTATAGGAAGGAAGGAGAACAGGAAGTCAAAAGAGCGAGAAAAAAAAGGGTGATCTGAGAAAGAACAAAAAATGGTTACAATATTAAGAAACAAAGAAGTTTAACGATGAGACATAAAAACTCGGTGAAAAATAAGAAAAAGAAATACAGGAAGGAAGAAAGAAATGCGTTTCTTTAAGAAGGTCTATATTCACGAAATAGAGACAAGAGAATCGAATATTTATGAGAAAGAGAGAAAGAAAGATTCTCGCCGTTTTTGCAGACAGTTTTAGATATTGATAACAAGTGATACCAGGCATCTCAGCTTTTAAGACATAATTGCAGCCAGGGTATAAAACAGAAATCCATTTCCTCTCCTTTCTGTTATATAACGGAACTGAGAACGACTGGCCGACCGAAAAGCATCTAATAAAGATTGACACATACAGTAATAAAGCAAGCAAGAGGGAAAGAAAGGAAAGAAAAATGAAAGAAGGAAAGATCATAAAAAAGAAAGAAAGAAAGAAAGAATGGAAAGATCATGAGAAAGAAAGAAAGGAAAAATCACAAGAAAGAAAGAAAGTATAAAAAGGGATAATTATGAAGAAAAGAGAGAAATTACAAATGAAGTGGAAAAAAAGGGTTAAAATGGAAAAAAAAACTGTGTTTCCTGGCACAAATAAGGGCGCATTTGTTTGAAGCCTATCAATAAGTATCAACTTTCAAATATTCATAGACACGTAAAATCCGTCCAGGGAACGCTGAGTAAAAGAACATTTCGAAGCAAAAAAAATGTGCATTCAATGCGATCAAAGAATCTATACGTCATAGTACATTGTGCCAAAGTTGCTTTAAGAAGTCACACCGATTTGTTGTTAGAAACAATCAACCAGTTACGTCGAATAAGTTTCTTCCCTTTTCAATTGATTCAGGCTTGCAGATAAGTTATACACACACGCACACATACTATATATATATATATATATATATATATATATATATATATATATATATATATATATATATATATATATATATATATATATGTGTGTGTGTGTACGTGTCACATTTACAAGCCGCAGCAACAGAGCCAGTGTGTAAGAAACTTGAAGATTTACTATTTTTTTTCAAAAGAACGGTCGTATTTGTCTGATTTTTTAAATCAACTCCCATAAGTTGATTCAGTTAGAAAGTGGAGTTCTATTTAGCATGTAAATTATTGCTAAATTCTTTGTTTTGTTCACACTTGTTTTTGGGGTTTTATTTTTTGGCTTCTTTTAAATCCATACTTTTAGTGATAACTGTTCAATAAAAAGAGGAGAAGTAACTAATTCATTGATCAGATCTATTTTCCAATTTTTCTAATTGATCATCCGAACCCAACATGCTGCCAAAAGATGTTGATCACGTGACGGTTTCTATTGAGGAATAACCAAACCCTTTTTTTTTTTTCCTTTGATATTAACTCGCCAGTCCTGACTTAATTCTTCTCTGATAAAAAACAATAAAGAAACAAAAAAAAACTAAGACTCCATAACGAAAATCAGGAAATGGCTTCTTTGAAGTGAATCTAAGATTCACCTTCGGCAAATTTGGATATTTTTCGTAAAAGAGTCTTCAGCAAAGGGGCGGATTGTTGTCCAGATTTATAGTTTTACAGTGTTTTTTGTTGTGCATATCAAGAAGATTAGAGAAGTGGTGTATTGGGTCGTTGCATATGAAACGTTTCCTTTTGTTATAGGAAGATGAAAGATAATATAAAACGGAAAAAAACGATAGATTTTTTTTTCAGCAAAATACGATACATCTGAGGCAGAAGCACTTTTTCAGTGTACTTCTATTGATGATATACCATCTTCATAATTTTTCATTAGGTTTAGTGCTGAGACGTTCATATAAGCTCGATACGAAGTTCAAAATGCTTGAAAAAATGGAAGATACGTCAGCTAAAGACGAAGGATATGGAGATATATATTATCATGGAACATTTTATTTAGATATGTTGGACCTATTTTTTAAAACTTACGAAAAAACTATTTTGTTTTTAAATATATAGTATTGTTTTTTTTTTATTGTAAGATGGAGAAAGGTATAAATGATGGACATGTTGAATGCTTAATCAAACAATAACAGATTTGGGGCAGTAACGATTTTCTTACGTCCCCTTACGAATAATCTGCCTTCTGTATAAAAATGTTTGTTCGGTTTTGTGGTTGGTAGATCAGTAAAAGCATGGATTATGACTCGTGAAGCATATATGAAGATAAGAGTTTGGAAATCAGATAATCTCTACGAAAGATGGCAAATGAAGATGCTGCCTTGATTTGATGGGCCACGCATTTAGTTTAGTTAGGGCTCCAGGTTCTGCAAGAGTATGATAACGAAATGTATCTCTACGAGACACCCACGGATCAACTTTGGATAGTATCACAACTTGCGTTATCAGGAAGCAAGCTATAATCTTCTTTGAAAATCAGATTTTTACCACATAGTGACAGTTCTATTCAAGTAAAAAAGGCAGAGTCAACTGATTTGATTAAATTCATTTTGCATCACCATTGAAAAATTCTAGAAGGACCATACTCGATTATTTGTACACATTCAAACATCTTAGTGTGCTTATAGGTGGTTTAGACTGTTTTAATGTTTATGATCTCAAAGTGGTTAGGGGATCAATTCTCTAGACACAAATGACTGAAGCTGTAGCCAGCATGACTTTGATTTACATACTTCGATGTTTACAAAAATTGTGACTTGATTCCAAAGTCATCAATACTAAATTCCAGCTCGATCCAACATAATATAAGATTCTTTCATTGGAAAAACTGCAAATGGTGCCAACCCCCTTGAAAAAAGGGTTCCGTGGATTGATCCTCACTTGACTGATGATAATTTATGCCGAATCTGCAAAAGGATAAAATTACATTAGTACATCTTTCTGTTCTGTTTTGACGTGAAACATTTCATTTTAGATGGAGTAATCGAATAAAAACGACCTTCACCGTTTTCAGAAAACTGCCGACCAAAACTGTCACAAAATGTTTCTTCAGTTTCCGGGTGGTTCTGCTAGTCTGTCCTGTCGGCAACCCATCTATGCACGTGTAGCGTGTACAAATCACATGAATCGTGATAGAAGTATGAAAATCTAAAAAAAAATTTTTCCCTTCCAAAAATAGGTCGAAGTTGGCTGATTCAGATTACAATGTAATTTTATTCTGAACTGGTTCTTCAGTTTGTATGCAACACACCGCATGATCATGAAGATATCCATGTGTACAAAAAAAAATTTGAAAATTATTTTCTTATAGTCGACATCATCAGCCTGTTAGGGTTCGTTGTAAAGAATAGATCTCTCCTAGGATTCGCAAAATGTCTATATCTTATACGTCGTGGGGTCAATAGTTTCTGAACTCGTCAATATCGTCGTGCTATCTTGTATTTTGCCAACCAAAATTTCGTATGTGATTTTTGGGGATCAACGTTGTGAGTCATGATGTCCATCAGTTGTCTGCCATTCTTACAACATTACCAGCCCATCACTTTTTGATTTTCCCGAACCGATTCTACGATATCAATGGCTCCTATTTTTTCTGTAACATACTCTACTGTCTTGTGATCTCTCTTTGCGATGTCAAGTATGATTATCCCATGTGCACGTTGCATTGTCCTCAGTTTTAGAACGATTTTTTCCTTACTTCCCATGATTCAACTCCATAGATGACTATCGGAAGGATACAGCGGTGTTGGACACTTTTTAAAACTAATTGGAGTTTCTTGCGGAGCTTTCTCTACCGAAAGCTTGTCATCTTGAAGTGATTCTTCGCTTGCTCCCCTCTTCTTTTGAGGACTTCATAGGGATTCGTAGTCCTAGGTAAATGTAATGGTTTACTCTTTTAGGCCTGTGTTTCCGATTTGGGTTTTTTGTGTTTTTGTCCTCAATAAGTATATGTAAAAATAATGTTTGTTTTACTTTAGTTCTGCTGCTTTCTCTTTAAGTTGAGTAACTGAATCAAGATAGGCAATGGTCGATAGATTCTTCCGAATTCAGCTTGTTCCCGTGGTTCGTTTCCATCCAGCTCTTCGGTTATTCGGTTGTGATCCCTGCGATAGAATGTTTATAGATGCAACTGACTAGAACTATTGGCCTGTAATTGTTTATGTTCGTCGGACTCCCTTTTTTATGTTTTAGCATTATGATTGCAGTATTCTAATCTTCTTAAACTTCAGTCTAAGATGTAAGTTGAATAGGATAGCTATTTTCCTGGTGATGACACTGAGTAGGTTGATCGTGACGTTATCCAGTTCAAAAACTGTTTCTTTTTTGTTCCATTTGATGAAATGATTCACCTCCCGTGGAGTAACTTCAAGTAATTCTTCAAACTGGTTACGTTGAAATTTTATATCCTATTCGTTGTCTTGTGTCCCTTGTTTAGAAGTATTTGTAGAAAACACGAGTATGTTCGACAATTTAGTGTCTATCAGTTTTTTTCTATTTCCTTTGATGACTTCTGTGGTGTATCTTTTAATTTCTCTCTGATTCTTTTCGATATTTTTGTTAAAGTCACTTACTTCATACTTGCTTTTTTATTGTCAGTGGCTGGAAGTTTTTGCATTTTCAAAGTATCCTTGGCTTCTTCTGAGAGTTAACTGATGATTTGCTTGCTGTTTGGCTTAATTATATTGGTTGCTTCCATCAGAATGGCTGTTATCTTGTTGTCAAGCTCGTCGATGATCTCTTCTGGTTTGGTGACAAGTTCATACCTGTTTTTCTGTTATTGGTTGAAGGGTCGAGTGAGCTCTTTTCGTGCGGTAAGTGGTTTCAGTATTGTGAGGAACATTTTCCTGTACACTTTTGGGTATTGATTTGAATTCTACATGTTATCATTTTGTGGTTGCTTTCTTCATTGACTTGATCAAAGACCTGAGTGTGTCTCACTTTGCCGCTTTTTTCTGATGAAATTTTGTTTTTGATTTCGAGATTTGGGCTCTTCCAAGTCCATTTTTCATTTGAATTCTTCTTGAAGAGCGTGTTCATGATCTAGAAACCGTTTACTGTTGCAAAATTGATGCGATTGTCACTCCGTACTTTGTATCTGTACTTGCCGACGCTATTTTCATGTCTTTTTCCAAGAAGTATGTTTGAATATCTTAAAAATATTTTTCATGGCTTTACTAAGAATATTGTTTCATTCGTATGCCTTGATTACTTGAGAATTGCATGTTTACAGGGATTGAACCTGCTAATCAGGCCCCAGTTTTTGTCTTAATCAGTCAACAACTCTAACAAGGATTTCACTGATCCGTCCAGGTAGCATCCGAATCAAAACTACGGATTGGGAGACATCTGAAAGGGGAAACACGGATAAGGGGAGACCAATGGAAAGGAAAACTGCGGGTTAGAACGACCACTGGATGTGAAACCGCGGATAAGGGGACCACTAAAAGAAAAACTATAAATTATTTGAATTATATGTAAAATAATTTCAATCTTTAATGCTCTTTTTGTGACTGTTGATGACGTATTTTGTCATGCAGTTCTTCTGTGTTCTTTTATTAAAGGGACGGATTCAAAACATTTTTTAGTTATATTTGAACGCCTCTGAAAAAAAACAGATATTGTTGTGACCACAAAAATATTTCCCTCTGCATCGAGAACGATGTTTTCATTTTGATGCTGAAGGAGTACTTAAAAAAAGGGGGAATATACAATGGTTAACGACTCGGAAAGTGGAATCAGGGATTTGTAATCAAGTTTCGAACTAATGGTAGCAATTTCGCACGGTCGAATTTGAAGAAGGCACTAATTCCATTCATATACTATTTTATCACTTATACCAGATTAGATTTTGGAATTTGCTTCACACGATTTGGAACAAATATGAATTTAGGTCAAGTCTACTGTATCATTATCACTTCCTATGGACAACCTCAGGCACGAAATGGCTCTTATATCTATTGCCAGTATTTGAGAAGATATTATGCCCATCGTTTTTGAAAACACAATTAATGAATCGTGATTGAATTCAAAATTACTTCGTACGTTTTGCACGGACGCTTCCTGGAGAAGGCACGAATTCAATCTATCCCTCTCTCTCTCTTTCTCTCTCTCTCTCTCTCTCTATATATATATATATATATATATATATATATATATATATATATATATCTGTCTCTCTCTCTCTCTCTCTCTCTCTATATATATATATATATATATATATATATATATATATATATACATTTATATATTGAAGTAGTTTTTGTTATTGGCTTGCTACAATGGTGGACTGAAATAAATTACCTAAGGTTCACTCAATAAAATTACTCCACAATTAAAGGGAATGGTACAAACTGGCTCATGTATATATTGTCAGTTTTGTCTCATGTAAAAATCTAGAAAGTGTTTTTTTTTCTGAAAGCTTCATTTTGGCAAGAGTAAGTCAGTGTTATAACATGACGAAATGATGAGAAGTAGGAAGCTCTGAATTCATCAGGAAAAGATTATTAGTTATATTGTCACGTTAATTATCACAGAAATAAACAAATACCAAGGTTAGGATGCTACCCAAGCTGAAGGCACTTGACCTAAACTGACCTTTGAAGGGGCTGGAGTATGTTATCATTATTCAAGCGCACTGGGGTCTTTTTATGACCTAACATTTCCAAGGAACTAAATGAAGTATGGATTTTCGTGTGTGAGAAATTTGGAATATGGATACGTGGTGTTTTTTCTCGGTGTAATTTTTGAAATAACTAATAAATCAATTGTGGTTGTGACTTCAAGCTAGAAAAAACCTCCCCGCTTACTGGCTCCCAACTCCCATTGGGTCGGAGCTGGGTGCGCGCAGAAGGGAGATGTTTGCCTCTCTCTCTTACCCTGTCTGTCCGTAAAATCAAGTTGCCATGACTATTTTTCATAGAATATAACTTTTATTCTCTCAATCTCCCTCTCTTGCACACATTTTATGTTTAAAAAATCATACAGTTACGATATTTTAATGTTTCGACAACCGTGTTTTGCAGACCCATATATAAACTGCTTGTCTTATATGCATGTCTGTTGCGATTCCAATGTGCATTAAACCGATAACTGTAAAGTGTGAGATTTTCTTTTAAAGCAAAATTAGAGTTAATCTTTTGACCTGTGCTGGATTAGCTACATAATTTCAAAGGCAGATACTAAATGCTTGCAAGCGATGAATTCCGATTCAGTGATTATGCAATTCTGCGCTGTAAAACTAGACATCCTTCAGCTTTTATGAACGACTGGGAATTCACAAATACCGATTTCAGTCAATGAGCATCTTTCATTGGGGTCAATATTCCAATAGAAGAATCAATGGGAGTATAGTATTTATCTGATGCATATACGATGCAAATATACGAAAGTGTTTGGAACTGGGGTCATAGCCGTTGCACAAAAAAAAAAACAGAAGCGAAGTAACGCTAACACTTAAATGTCAGACGTATTTTTTGGCTGTATAGCAATTTTAAAAAAATCAAATTACTTCCCAAAGTATATAAAATAAATTAAGTTTTAGTACTCATGTGCATTTTACATTAAGGGTCCCTTTATGACTTATGCTACTGGTTTCTGACTAACTTAACCTAACCCTACATTTGACGTCCATGTGTAAATAATTTCAATTACTTTGAAATTGCTACAATGCTAATTAAACACTGTTCATTTCACTTTACCATCACAGTATATCTGAAGGTCTATCACCTGGATATGATCATAATCATCACCATCATCATCAATCTCCTAACGTCTGTCATTGAACATAAATCATTCCCGGAATCCGCCACACTTCTCTATCGTGGGCGTTCCAGAGTCAGTACTTTCTGAATTTGTTTAGCTCGTCTCTCCATCTATTAATCTGCTGACCCAAGTTGTGCATGAGATCTCTTGGGATTCATTTTGTGAGTCGTGATGTCCATCAGTTGTCTGCAATTCTTACAACGTGCCCAGCCCATTGTCTTTTTAGTTCTCTATAGATTCTATGATGTCTGGGACTCCTGTTTTCTCCCGGATGAATTGTACTGTCTTCTGGCCTCTCCATGAGGAAATGAGCATGATTCTTTCATGTGCTCATTGCAAGTCCCTCAGTTTGACAGTCAGTCCCTCGGTTAGGTTAGATGCTTCAGCTCCATAGGTGACTATCTGAAGATGCATTTGTTGTATACCCTTCTTTTCAGGATTAATGGAAACTCCTTATTATTGAAGCTGGAGCTTGTTCTGTTAAAAGCTTGTCATCCTAGACTGATTCTTTGCGTGATTTAGGACATACATTCTGTTCAGTACTGATGATACCAAGAGAAATTTCCACTCCAGATCACATGAATGTAAATCTCTTTATAATTATCTGTCTAACATTAATCGTCCATCTACGTTCTGTCTCTATATATACAAGTACAAATCATGAATTCAATATCTAATGTGTGTTCATTTGATACCATAAAGTGTTCGATTCATTCAACATTAGTTTAAATCAAAGTAGAGTTTCAAACGTGACGGAATAATAGATTCTCTACACAAACACAATTATTTTTCTATCCTTTTTACCATTATTTCTCTCTGTCTGTCTGTCTCTCTCCGTCTCTCTCTCTCTCTCTCTCTCTCTCTCTCTCTCTATATATATATATATATATATATATATATATATATATATATATATATATGTAAGTATTAACTTTATCAAAGATGACAGACATATATATTTCATTAATGAAGAATGACAGACAGGGAGCATTGTTTTTTTTATCTTTTCATAATCTTCCCTTACTCTTGTACAAACAAACAGATCTTTAGCATGGTTAAATATAAATATTGCTCAAAAGATGAAGAAATTTTGGCTGTACTATCTGTCAACTTCTATGTCGAGGTTGACCCGTATTGTTCAGTGTCATAATCTGATTTGTATCTTATTTGATGATATTTCCGCCACTCAATCTTAGCCGTTAAATCCTGCGTTACAATTTGCTTTGAGTTCTATGTCATTAAAAAAGATACACACGCCCAACAAATAACAAACTGCTGGTTGTTGAAAAACAATTAAATGAACATGGGAAAATAAACATCGGACGCCGATATTGACTTCGGAGAGAATGTTTTTATCTTGAGTTCAGTGTTTAGTATTCCAGCAGCAGCAGCAGCATTTATCACCTTTTAGGATTCATGGTTGAACGTAGACCTTGCCCAAGATTCCTCAGACCTATCTCTTGTAGGTGTTATGGGGCCAGTACAAAAGTACAAAAGGACCCATATACATACCGACATCGACACAATTGAATTTATCTAGTTTGTCCCACCATCTTATACTTTGTCGGCCAAGGTTTCACATGTGACTTGTGATGCTCAGCGGTTGTCTGCCATTCTTGTACCCATTGATTCAATGATATCTCGGTTTTTCTTCTAATATACTATGCTCTCTTGTGATCTATCCATGTTATATTGTGCATGGTTCTTATCTGTAAACGTTGCATGGCTCTAAGTTTAAGGGTCAGTCTTTTGATTAGGTTCCATGTTTCAGCAGTAAAGGTGAATCTCAGGATGATGTCGTTACTTGGCTGAAATAAAAAAGAATGAGGAAGAGAGACCAAAAGAAGGGAGGAAGCCTTAAATTGAGTTTCAGATTTCTATGCGTGCAGTTAATGATTCATATAATGTGGTGTCAAGTTCTTTTTCTTTCCAACTAGATATTTCTTTTTTTTACGCCTTTTATGAAGGATAATTTAGGGGGTGATTCAGTTGGTTTGATTTCTGCCTTTATAGCAGACATTGGGGGCAAGAGGTTTGGAGCAGTGAGGTTAATGAATACCTGTCTGCTTTCTTTCGGAGTCAAATTCAGTTCTCAATTCTATTTCATTTTTTCAACCAATAGCCCTGTCACATGACTGATACACACGCCATTCTCTCGTAAAAAGCCGTTCGTCAAAGTTAATTTATTGGTTTGTCAAGCTATTAGATTTTTATAGAGACTTTCGTCATGCAGGGCCCCTTAAGACTGGCTAAAAGAAACTGATTTTTCACCAATTCCTAAGATTAGGATCTTTGACCGCTCGTAGGTCATGTGTTTTGACCTCAGCTCTGACTCAAGAATCCCAAACTGTCTACTCGAACACTCCAATACCCAAACATCCATATATATTCACGCCTACACATGTATTCATGTACCCACACATACGCCTTTAATGTCTCTCACACACCTATACATACACTCACGCTTACGTATCCATACATTCATACACACCACTTCCAATCTTCCCATAGACATTGGGGAAAACATATACACACATACAGTAGTACCGGCAGATCTGCATGCATACTCACATCGACACAATGTCAACCGTCTGCACAAATGGTCGCATAGACGAACACTTTTGAATATTCTGAAAAGTACTTTTCATTCCATATCTTAGACGCAACGAAAAGTTTACTTAATATCCGGAAGATCTCCAACGACTAATATGTATCATATCATCTGTGCATATCTATTTATCTATCAATCTATTTGTGTATCTATCTATCGATGGCAGGGTCAGTTGTATCTTCTTCTTCAAACTCTCATGGCTACAGATGGAAAAGTGATACGACTATATTCGTTTGGAATTTACTCACGATTCACCGATTGCGTTTTCCGAATCGATAGCCATTGTATCCACGTAAATTTCCATCTAGCCATTGTTGCCAAATATGGTTTAGTTTTATCGCTGGAGCTGTCACTGAAAATAGCTAAAATAGGCTACTTTCAATTACTAGCTAACTTTATTGCTACAAATAAAATATACCGATATAAAACAAACCTCCCTGATCAAATAACTATAGCTTGAGACTTTAAAACAACTTAATAATTCAAAACATTTGATTACCTTCTACTCTTTATTCATTTTAAATGACCAGATTTCTGGCTTCCGTAGATTCGAAGGGGGGGGATTTCCAGGGAAATGGCCAGATGTAACTTGGCAATGGCTAATTTCGTAACATCTCAAAAACTAGGTCAATGCAGCTGGAGATTGGATTAGATATGAATTGGATTTGTTCCTTCTTCAAAAAACGAAGTTTATTCAGAATCACGATTCACTGATTGCATTTTCCAAGGCAAAGGCCACCGTATCTCTTCGAACATTCCCAAATACTTCCCCATCGTAAAAATGAAAAAAATATATATATTGTTCCTCGATGTGGAGCAAAAATTTTTTTTTCTTCATGAAAATGTGATTTTTTTCTCCGTCTGCATACATGGTCGCATAGACGAACACTTTTGATAGGATTATTCCATAATGGAAAGTATAAAGGGGTGGCCCATTCATCGGGTTAGATTTCTGTATTAGTCACAGCATTGTTGTTGTTGAAAACATATATATATATATATATATATATATATATATATATATATATATATATATATATATATATATATATATATATATATAACCAAATTATATTTGGGAAACGATCCTTACTACATTTTGAGGCTAACAGGAGTTATATCCATTTACAGACGCAACCTAAATTTTACTGAGGTCAGGCGGATCAGGCTTGTGTGATTTTATTTTCTCTTTCACAAATTAAGATTAAGATTTGCATTTATTCATAGCTCGCCTGGTGTGCACAGCTTGAAAACCACGTGTATGATCGTCAAAACTGAAAGCAATAAGTTAAGAAATCATATTCCTGTTGGAATAACCCATGCAGCAGCAGCAGCAGCAGCAAACTAAGTAGGTTTAATCATGGGAAAACTCTTAACTCTGAACTCATAACAGAAGTAAATCTGTTTCGAACATTTGTCAATTTAGATCACTTTGCCTATTTTAAGCTTTGGTATAGACGAATGATATAAAGCATTTGCCGAAACCTGTCATATTAAGCGAATAGCACCTAGTAACTATATGTATGTATGTATGTATGTATGTATGTACGTATGTATGTATGTATGTATGTATGTATATTGAACGGAAAGTAAAGGTTCAGTTGGGCAATATGAATTAAATTATTAATAGACACCCAACCTTTAAAACCCTGAGAATCATTTTCCCGAACTTCTGTTCAAAACATCTCCCCAGATCCATAAAATATTCATGCTGAAAAAGCCCAAAATTTGAGCCAAATTTGTCCAAAATTTGTATGAGCTGCACCAACGTTTCGTGGGATCACAGTAACAAGTCTTATACATTATCTAACCCAGAAAGTTTAATCAGAAAGTTGCTGAAAAGAACAAAGAGTTCTTTAAAAACATATTCACTATTTGACGAGGGAAACAACAAGTCTCTGGCATCATACGATCTATTCATTTCCTGCTCGCTCCTAAAACAATGTCTGGCAAATATATTGAAATGTTAATATTTGATAGTCACTTCTCAATTTGCAGCTGTTGAATATCTATAGACTTTTGGTCAAAACAGATTTCAAGTTACACTGTGTCAAATATATGAGACAGTTTGTTATTGAACAGAACATTCAAAAGAATAATGCGCGCATTTTCATAAGTGTAGATGTTCTTTTAAAAGATAATTTGTGGCAAAACTCAATTATAACAACAGTTCGGAAAAGTGAAAGCTCAAGAGTCTGAATAAATTGGAAAACTATCAAATCATCGTTGCCCTGCAAATGGCCCGATCAACCAGCGGAAGGGACTACATATCCTTTCTCTTTAAGTGTCTATGTTTATATGCCTATCTACACGCCTTTCTAAAGATAGGGAGAGAGTCACAGGTCGCTCCTTTGCATATTTCCGGATACAATATTTCTTGAGTACATCACTAAGTACCATCTGAAAAGGTTTTTTTTCTTTGTTTTTGTTGTTTGTTTGTTTTGGTGTGTGATTTTTTTGTTTTTTTTTTTTGCATTATATTTTATAATTTTCTGGTGTGGTCTCTAGGGTTATTTTTTTTTTTTTTTTACCAATAACGCCGAATTCTTAGAGCTAGTATTTCTTAAACTGATTTTAGATAAAACATATTTCTTCCAAAGGTAATTTTAGATAAAAGATAAATATATTTAGATAATTGGTTTTGGTACACACCCCGGGTATAGTGATCTACTTATACGAGCAACGGACATTGTTTATAACTTTGAGAAGAGTTATTAACATACCTACTTCTGTTTCTAATCTTCATCCAATCTTCGTTACAGACTTATCGTTTTAGCCAATTCATTCTACAGCCCTTGTCGAATGTAAATTGTAATACCCCTGAAGGACAAAAGATAGTCTCTCCTATCAGTTTCTTTCATTCATATTTATTGCAATAACGGAGAGGACGTAGATAAAAATTATTCATTTTACACCTGAAGAAGGACCGTAAAATGAATCGGCCTAATCTTGTGTCTATATTGAAGACAGGGAGAAGAGGTTAGATCGTCTGATCAAAAGATGGTAAGTATCTAATTTGGTTGCTCGAACAATTCCGCTGTAATTTAGTTTTCCCTAAAATATACCACAAAGCATAGATTCCACGGTTCGATTATTCCATTGCAAAAGAATTATTCTTTTTCACCTGCTCAGGTAACATGAAATGTTTACCTATATTCGATAGATGCAGTTTTATCTATCATTATTATCAAATTTCATAACTACTTTTTTTGTTATCGCAACTTTAACTCGGACAGGTTTCACCTTGACACTGAATAAATAGCGTTGATATGGAATAAAGAATGAACCTTAACCGAAATTTGACTCTCCACGGGAACTTTGATATACGCATGACTGCTCAACCAATTGATCTACCAAGACTCTACCAGAAGTCCAAATAACATAATCTGAACCTATTCCGAAAAGCAACTATGTTAGTTTACATTTTGATCGGCAGCCATAATGATGTGTACATTCTGGTAGTTTCAATTTCCAATAATTTGTTCATTTACAGGTTTTATTTGATAAATTGCAACAAAAAAAAAGTACAAAATAAAGACAAGTGTTATTGCTTACTATTTGAGGTACTTAGGGGTGCCGTATCTAGGATTTCTTTGATAATTAATTCAATATCAATGACTACTGTTTTTTTTTCTCTAGAAACAATGCTGTCCCATGATATCTCCGTGTGAAGACAAGCATGATTCTCTCATGTGCAAGCTGCATGGTTCTTATTTTGAGGCTTAATCTTTTGTTTAAGTTCTATGTTCCTACTCCATCAGTCACTCTCGAGAGGATGTATTGGTTGTAGAACCTGTATTTAAGGAATAATAGGTTTTGTATGTTATCGAAAATCGAGTCTGTTCAACCAAATGATAAAATTCAGCATCAGTAAGTACAGTAAATCTCATTTTTTTAATGGCTTTAAATCAATCAGTGTTTTAGAGCCTAGAATGTCTAACACTATGCATTCCTGCAGTTATTTCATTATACTCGGCGGCTAAATCTGTCTATATTTTGTGCACCAGAAATTTCATAGTTTAATTGATTCATAGTGAATGGAACATCATATCGAAAACCAAAAATATTTTTTCATAACAAGCACTAG
The DNA here is from genome assembly GCA_963457665.1 of Thysanoteuthis rhombus. Taxonomy (NCBI): domain Eukaryota; kingdom Metazoa; phylum Mollusca; class Cephalopoda; order Oegopsida; family Thysanoteuthidae; genus Thysanoteuthis; species Thysanoteuthis major. Next base: position 3,703,005 of record OY735221.1, read on the forward strand.
GATACCCAATCCACCCTCACCCACAGGAAGGGAAAACTATGATATTAAAAAAAAGATAAACTTTTGAACATGAAAACGAATTCAAAAAATCTTTTTAAAAAATGGATGATTACAACTAAGTCAAACTGACTGTATCTACAATAACATTACAAGCTTCAATCATTAGTGCATTTCCAGATGATAATTCTATTCACTATTATATCAAATGGTTCTTTTGAAATAGGATTGCTAATCATCACTCCTTCCATCTTTTGACCCCTTTATTTTATTACACTTCCCTTATCCCCACCAGGGATGTCCTTTTGGAGACCTGACCCCTGGACGACCTCTAATCGCACGATCCAGTAGGCTATTCTCAAGGCAGCCATTACCAGCACCGATCCGGTTCGCTGACCGAGGGCTGCTGGTTGGACTTGAAATGAAATGTCTGATTTTGCTGATTTTACAGAAACATCTCCTGCTTTACGAACGTAGGATCTTTCTGCTTTTATGAAAAAAAAATCTCTCATCGTATATTCAATTACGTATTTGTGCTTTGATGTAAATGGAAGAATTTATATATATATATGTGTGAGTGTGTGTGTGTGTGTGTGTGTGTCCATGTATATCTATCAATGCATATCTATCTATCTATCTATCTATCTATCTATCTATATATATATATATATATATATATATATATATATATATATATATATATATATATATATTTACATCGTAATTGGGTTAGATATTTATACTTTGATATGAATCGAAGTTCATATCTATGTATATATGTGTGTGTGTATCACATCAAAGAACGGATACGTAATTCAATATTCGATAGTATTTGTGCTTTGATGTGAATGGAAGTAATTCAATATACGATATGTGATTTTTTTTTTCATAGAAGTGCTCGCTATCAAAATATTTAGTTAGAGTAGAGCTCGAAATACGCTTATGTTTCCTTCCAAGTGAACCTGTAAAGGAGTCCTGAGGGCATAACATAAGCATACCAGTGTAGTAAATCTTTTTTTTTTCACTTTATATATATATATACTCCAATAATGAAAATTATTCAAGCGATTAACAAAAGAACCATGAGTTCAATGATGCGTCCACCATTCATACGATCCATATCTGTGAATTCTGAATTCGAAGGGATGGTAAACTAACTAGTAGTAGTAGTAGTAGCAGTAATAATAGTAGTAGCAGTAATAGTAGTTCCAGTAGAATTAGCAGGAGGAGGAAGAAGAAGGAGGTGGGGATTTTTCACCTGAAAATTTGGCTATCAAAGAAAAACAACAATTGGTAAGTTCAAATTGAAGTAAGAGTATAAATTTTTTTTTAAATTTCTTCTGGCATCTATGTATATATTTTTGTCCGATATGTGGTTTTCAAATGGGTATACATAACATTTTTAGCAATGAAATTGGTTGGAAATTGAAATGTTCGGCTGATTCTACCCATTTTTGCAGACAGTTTTAGTTATCAACAACAAAAGATGCTTGATAAAAAAAAAAAACTTTTGATTCGGCATCTGTTGATATAATCCCACTTTTTATGACAAAATGGCGGCTGGTTTAATTAAACATAGAACTTTTCTACCTCTTTCAGTAGTTTAACATAACTGAGATCAACGGACTGGCCGACGGATCGACCAGAAAGCGTTTCATAGAAATAGCCTTGTATGATTCTTCTTCGATTTGTATCGGTTTTGGCCAGCAAGATATGAAGAACACTTTGAATGTAGAATGCTTCTAAAACGGTTTGCTGAACTCTCATCTGGGGTGGGGAATGATAATTATGGTTGTATTTTAGCGCCAAGTACATGTGAATTCTAATACTCCTGCTTTGTTTCACATATTTTATCCAATAAGGAGCTAAACTTTCTTTTGGTAAGGAAAATTAAATGATGGTAGAATCCTATTGCCCGTGAGTAAATGGAGATAACACCAAATAGTCTTGAAATGAACAAGGACCCACAAGATGTCTCCCCATGAAAGAAAAAAGTATACATCAATTGTACTGTTATTACTTTGAATACATAAAATTGTTTGTTTTTTTTCAGCACCGTTTTTAACATCGAGAGGGTGAATGCAGAAAATGTTAATTGCTTATATGGAAATAGTTTTATTTTCTGTTGTTTTTGAAAAAGTACGTATCAGCAAATAGCTTATATTAGGGATAAAAGACTCATTTCATTCAACCTAACAGGAGTTATTTTGTAAATGGAAATCAGGATTGTGCCAGATGATTGAAAATTTCATATTGTCATATTTGCAACAATGTATTTTCCAGTAAAAGGTAAAGGATATCAGCGATCATTCAATATGTTTTACATTCAGAACCAGGAAGGGAGAGATTATCAGTGGTCAGAAACTAATGCAGATACTACTGTAAGAACAGTGCTATATTATGAATACTGTGAATGCATTTTTAATGCATTCGAAATTAGAAATAAGGATCTATTGTAAGTGTTACTGACAGAAAAGGGCCATTAAATGTGAAATAGCAAAGTATTATTAGTGATTTTATCATGTAAATCATCGCATAATGTTTATACGGGGATACCTTAAATAAAGCGGTTAATATGTTGAAAAGAAACGCCGTACTACTAAAAAAAAATGCAAGACCTTATAATTTAATGCATTTTTTTTTTCAGTTTACACTCAGTTATATCAATTTGTACAGTAATACCCGAGAGTAGAAAATCAAAACCTGCAATGATCGAAACGGCATTATTCTTGCAAGTTCTTTTTAGATTTGTGTCCATGATTATTTTCGAGAACATAGCTTCTATTCTATTTAATATTTATGCTTACCTGGGGATACTGTCAGCTAATGGAAGAAAACGGGATCCAAATTTTGAAAGATTATAGATATTTGTACTTGAAATATATATATATATATATATATATATATATATATATATATATATATATATATATATATATATATATATATATATATATACACAAATATTGTAGTATTATACAGTAGAGTGATATATGCTTCTCTCTCTCTCACTCTTTCTCTACATATATATGTGTGTGTGTGTGTTTGTGTGTGTGTATGTTGCGAAGGTGTCTGAGTATAAAATTACGTTATTTCATATTGAAATTGAAATGATCACCCGTTATTACACGGTGAATGTACCATTTTGCCTAAACAATGTAAATAGAATAGACAATTCTCTCAAATTACGCAACTTAACTTATTTTCTGTATTACTTTTATTGTTGACACAATGTTTCTAACCTTTCTCAAACATTCTTCATGTTCCAATCTGAAATGAAATTGACCCAGCGGTGGATAGGGTGGCCGTTTCAACGGAGTATTGCTCGAACCATTGAGCTACGCAGAGGCCAGTAATGCAAAGGTCCAAAAGACGAATTATGTTATTAAAAAATTCGATCCCCTTTTTCTTTAAATATTTTTCTTATTTACGTAGTCTGGGCTAAATGGTACATACATCATGGAATAACGGGTGATCATTTCAGATAATAGCTTCAATGTAGTATGGGCAATTTATAATCTGTTTTTCGGATCTAATGTCTACTCCTTAATAACATAAGTGTCACGTTGAAAATAGACCAGATATAGACCATAAATAAGCAAAACAGGGTTTAGGAGTTGAGACTGTTATTTGGACCTTTGCATTTCTTGCAGCTGTTTAGCTCAATGGTAAGAGCAACTTTACGATGGAGTGTCTGTCTTATCACTCACTGGTTCGATGCCTGCAGCAGTCACATTTTTTCGATTGTTTATTCTATTCACGTTGTTTAGGTTAAATGATACGTACACCATGTAGTGAAAGGTGATCAATTCAACTGAGAGTTTCTACGTAACATAATACAATTTATAATGATTGCATCGAATCACACATCCATTTTCTATTACCACATATACAGGAAGAGAAAGAGAAATAAACGAATTCTTTGCTAATAAATACTCGAAACTGTCAAACAACACAGTCTCCAAAACTATGAAAATATGTTTCCAAGTTGGTCTGGCTAACTATATACGTCAGCATCACGCGTAATGACCACACCAATGGTCTAGAGGGCAGAAAATTTGACTATTCACTATTTATTATGTCTACAAAAAACGCTTTATCTGTTTCTGACCTCCCACCAGATAGGTCTCAAGTCAAAAATTGAATTTACTTTGTACATTTATGATAAATTGTTTTTTTTTTTTTAGTTTTCTGCTCGGCTGTTTATTTTTTGAAAATTCAAACTTTTTTACTGATCTGACAAAAGATGACAGCTCCCTCCTCTCTGCAATTTTCCAATTGATCATCCCAAGCAAGATGTTAATTGCATGACGGTTTTTATTCATTGACTATCCAGCCCTTCATACATTCAAGTTTGTTTTTTTGTTTTGTGTGTGTGTGTGTTCGATTCCATTAACTCACGTACACATATGTATCCTCTTACATATACGCAGACCTTCACAGATTACATTTTGCATAATGAACATTATTCAATCATGATAAAGTGTGTTTGAACAATACATTTCTTGTCGTACGGAATAATATAAGCTACATTCCGGAAACCGGAAAAAAAATATTCAAAAATTTTGAAAGCTTCATTAAAAACAATTTGCACGTGGAAAACTTCTCAAATACGGACAGTAGCTATACACGGAGTTTGATTTCACTCATCCTGTCATTCATATGGAAGTTGTTTTTTGGGGGTTTTTTTAAACAAAAAACATCGCAATCAACAATAGACGATGCATTATAGAAAATCAAATTACAAAGCGAGAAGTCGATGTTCAATATGTTGATTAAAATCAAATATGTGCATGGTTCTCTCTTTCCTATCTTACGCAAATTTACAAGTGTCAAGACAACATGTATACGCAATAGTCTTGGAAGATGAGATTCAATTTCTACCAGGGAATAATATAAATTTCATAAATTTAATTACATATGCCATGAAAATTTAACTTAACGCTCTTCATTTCTACTGATTTGTAACTCATTAAACAAGGTCCATATTTTGAGCTCAACAGTGGATTTTTGTACTAAAAAAATACAGTGAATATTCGAGTCGGCCATTATTGTATACTAGAAAGGTCAAATCGTTTCTATTCATCTCTTTTCTTGTCTGTGTCTTGCCGTTTCAGTTTCTATATTCTACCCAAATACCATCCTACGTAAGTATTATTTATGTATACAGCAACAATCAACCGAAACTGTCATCCAAATTGTCAACAGAGGTTTTTTTTCAGTTTTCAAATTGGTCCAGCTGACCGGCTGTGTGAGTATGTATGAATCACGCGTTCAGGCGGCACCAGTGGTGTCAGAGGGCTGATGATTTAAACAGTCATTCCTTATTATGCATACAGAAAAGTGTTTAGTGGGGACAGGGTCCAATTTATGATGTGAGTTGACACTAAATTGATCATTGATTTAAACCTGCCTAGTTCTATGAAAATTCAGACATAAATTGTATACTGCCCCCCCCAAAAGCGAGAAAAGTAACTTTTCTTTTCTTTTTTTTCTTTTTAATCTATCACCCTAACACGTTACGCTAATGAAAGATGTTTGTCATGAGACAGTTCCCATTGAGATGACTAACCAGACTCGTTTAGAACGAAATCGAAATTTCAATGGATAAACTCTTGATTTATTTATCTATTTTTTTTTTTTTTTTGCAATATGTAAAATAAATATTTTGACACATTAAATGCACTAACTTAAAACTGAAAACAAAAAATGAAATAATTACATAAGATTTACTGTCAATGAAAATATGTTTGGGTTCACGTGTTTCAATTTTTCATTTTGGAGGGGGGGCAATATAACATATATCTTGAGATAATGGTAGATTTACTCATTTATAAGTAAAAGCCAAAAATCAGTTTTACATTATGTCTATCGGCTAATTTGTAATTTGACAGCGTAATCCAATAAAAATCTCTCGCAGAACCGTCTGCACGTTTAAAAAGAAAACGTTTGTCGACAATACGTCTTCACACAGCTCCAACACACATCAGCAGCAGTTTTGGTTGCATAATTACCTTCGAGCCATTTACTTTACTTCATCGTCACTCTCTGACGGCAGCACTCAAGTAAGTTTCGATTGCATTGTACTTAAAATATCAAAAACATATCGTCATGTTTATGTTCAATCAAAATAAAACCAAATTCTTTTACGCATATAGAAAATAAATACACAGTGGTGACTAAATTATATTTAGTATTTGATAGTTATCCTGCATGGCAAATCTTACAGACAGTTTATAATGACATGCATGTTGAGAATTAGATGTTTGGATATAACCGTACATATTTACTTTGTCTCCGATGTTCTGTCCTCATTGAAAATGGTTGAGAACGAGGTTTGCGTTTAGTGATTAATGATCGATTGAAAATCTTGATTTTTAAAGACCTTGATAGGAATATACATTACAGGAACAGTTTAGTTGAGGTTTGTCTACAATACCAAAACCAATATTATCACCATGAGGCATCACATGAACTTCAGTAAAACAAATGACAGGTGCAACGAATAAGTTCAGGACGGAGACACCGAAAAAATCGAAAAGGTGGAGCTAAAATACTCGACTACAACATTACCAGGCATAACAAATCTCTATAGAATCTTCAACAGAAGAAAAAATCGAATGAAGAATCAACCTGGGCCCCTACCCATCCGGCATAGCAAGTCCAACCTTCAAGAATAAGAAGATTCCAGTTTTTTTTTAAAAGGGTCACGTTCGGAACTGGAACACAGAAGCTAATCATGAGATTGTCTCGCAAATTAAAAATCATGCAACGTGTACCAGAGAACGATACGTGGACCGTCACATGGATAGATCAGAACGGTATGTGAGGAATAATTAAAACAGGAATTAGATATATCATTGAATTAATTTGCAAATTCAGAAGTCGGGTTGTGTTGCAAGGATGGTAGAAAACCGATGAATATCACGATTCACAACGTGGATCTCCCAGAGATCATATGCAAAACTGTATCCGGCAAAAAACATTGGTGTGATGATTTGAACAAGTTTAGAATACATCGGTGCCACAATGCCCACGATTAAAATGTCTTGGGAATCTTGGAGAAGATCTGTATGCAACAACAGATGTTAAAATGATGATGATGATGATGATGATAATGATGATGACGACGCAAATAAGGGACAGTTTAAACGTGATTCATTAGTTGAGAATGAGCTTTTTTTTGTCAATGAATCATATCACATTAACTAAAAACCTAC
>OY735221.1:3715221-3737721 GCA_963457665.1 Thysanoteuthis rhombus
TCCATTGATGTGGTATAGAATCGCAGAACATAGATAGATGTGAAGATATGGAAATAGATAGATAGATAGATAGATAGATTGATAGATGGACAATAAGCCCGCCAAAATCACTTAAAAACTGAAGAAACTCATTTTGACAAAGTTTGTTGATTTGATTGATGGTCTTTAATAAAGTAGAAACGCAGTTTTCATCCATAAAACGAGGGCTGTTCAGTCTTCTAATAACGAAACAAATACCCTATCTATCATAATGTTACTTCAGTCCGTTTCAAAGTACTTCTTTTGAAATCTGCACCTATCCCCTCCATTTTTTCACAAAATCAACTTTTTTGATCATCATTAGCAATCTCATCACGTTTTACTCAATCTCGTCTACGGTCCAAATGATTGGTAGAACGTCTCTTGGGGGCATGTCGTCACGGGTATTTTATTTCAAATGGAAAAGGGGTGACCATTGAATTTTAGACCACTCACCTCTTGCTGAGCAGTGATCGCTAGAAAAATTCCGAGTTTTTCAAAAATAATTAACGTGAACACTACCTGACACAAACCAAGGGGCCGGTTTGACAAAACTCAGGTTGTAAATTGACCAACACCCATCGGAAAATTTTTTCGGGGTGATAGGTCAAAAAACAAACTAATATTTTTTGTAGATGAAATAAGGAACAGCTGCTCAAAATTTCTGCCCTATAACTCTATTAGTACATTTTGCACACATACCTACATGCATACATACAGACGTACATAGCCAAGCAAAGGAATTGAAAAATTCAAGAAACCTATGTTCACAGTTTTTGAGATCGTTTTTAATGACATTTTCTAATATAGTACCCTTTATGAGTTTTTAGAATCTCGGTAAACAATCACCGAACCGTTTAAATCGCATAATTACCATAAAGTATGATAATGGAAAAACAATAAGTTTTTTTTTCTCGAGAAATATCCTTATGATATCGATTTAATATAACATTACGAAGAAACAACGTGTTCTGAGTCCAGAAACCCTTCAATATCGCACAGTTTTATTTCACTCTATGTCTTATCTCTTAAAGTGCCCTATGCTTGGTTTTGTAAAAAAGCTATAAAAAAGAAAAAGACTAGTTGATGTTTATTTCATGTTATTTCCAAATAAAAAGGTTTACATATCTATACACGCATACACACAAAAATCAAGGTAAAAAAACACATACACATTCATATACACAACCAAAGGTATACAAACATTCTATCCATCTATCCTGATTACGCCATCTTTTTCTCCCCTCACCCTTGCTTTAATAAATTGACCCCTATTCCAATCACACTCAGAACATACCCCTGCCTTATTTTCGAAACAACCAAAGACTTTTCGCCTGTTCATTGTTACATCAAAACATGAAAATAGCTCCAATGTTTTGATACAGTTTTCTATATCACTAAGTGCTTTTGAAAATGCTGATACAGGTGTGGGTGAAATGCATTAAGCATATCTTATCTAAAAAATTCAAGATGTAACACGCTTTTAGTCGGATTCTTCGTTGACAACTTATAACAACCATAATGTTAGGTGACCTTACATCCACAAAACAAAGACGTTTAAGATAATGAAATTATGATAGGGTACATATTTGCCTCGTTTTACATTTATCCTTGGACGGTTAAAAAAAGCTAAAATAGCTGATCACTTAGCTTATGTATCTTTCCTACTCAGGCATTTCATGCGAACAGATTTCTGTGTGGGTTTCATACTAAGATGCATGTGGCTTACAATTGAATTGGAAAGCTAATGTTATGATTCCTTGACGTGGAAAGAACAGATACTATTCATTGATCTTGAACTGAAGGCACAAAAAGGGGCATTACGATCTAAATCTTACTGTTATGGTAGTGACCTACCTCTGATACTTGGTGCTGCTAAGAATTTATTCAGCAGTCAAATTCATCTTCCAGCTCTTTATGGAATCAGTTTAGGATTTTGATATTAAATCGTTTACTGGAAATACTCTCAAAAATTCTCATGCGTTTCAGACGTTCACAAAAAATGACGTAATCGTTGCTAATACAGATATGGAATAACGTTCGTTGTATTCTGTGTTCAGTAACGATATTTTACCTTTCTATAAGCAAGGATTACTATCAATAGTTTGCTTTAGAGAGAAGCACTAATAGCTAACTACTAAAACTACATTTGCCGCATACGTTACAATTTTTTTTTAAAATAGACTATCGATTGGTGGAAACCTCATGTTTTAATTTTCTTCCGTTCCTGAGTTATTAAGCTCCGAAAGGCGTAATGAACGAGTCGGTTTTAGCCCGACCGATCTTGTTCAGGACCCTTTTTTTCATTGGAATAATTCTTTCAAACACATGTAATCGAATAGTGAAAACTGTGTGCTTTTATATCAATCAGCTTTCGAGATATATGGTAGCTCTGTGACCAATACATTCGATGAGCAATAAATTATATCACAATGTTTCTTCTCTGGTGAGAACTGACGTTTGATAATGACTCCATAATTACTTAAGGGTACAAGTACCATAGGAAATAGCATATTATAAAAATAAGTGGATACCAAGGCTAAAAACTGACGAACCAAATGACTTCAATAATTATTTCACCAAACTTGTTGGTATTCACCATAAACTCTATGGAAATTATTTGTCATGGATTTAAAAGATACGCATGTATTTTGTACCATTAATGTGTGACTTTCAAGTTATATTTTGCTCTTCTTGACAGAACTCACATTTCATCGTAACAACATTTTTTTTAAACAAGTTTTTAATAGCTTCACTTTATTGGAATTTTGATAAGTGACATTCTTCGCAGAAGGCACGATTTTAAAGTTGTTTTACATTTGAATTTGACGGACGAAGATATACAATATATTGAAAATTTTCAATTCTGGTATATTATATTATATTATATCAAAAAAAAACATCGAACCAATATTGTTTTCTCCTTTTTTTCATATCAATGATAAATTCAGAAAAAAATATTTGAGTGCTGTTCGAAATTGGAAATCTTCAGAGTGTCATATCTCAAAAATAGCTGGTAAATTTTCATCATTCATTTATATGGCACCTGAAAACCAACCAGAGAAAACTCATCAAAAGTTGTTTTTCAACCCTATATAGTTTTTCTTTCGAGATATGCAATTAGTAATTATTTGTTTACATTTGAATAAATTTGAATTTAACTGTTTCTTTTTTTTTCTTTTTTTCCTTCAATTCTACTGGAAAGTTTATTGAGAGACTCTCTTATAGTGATAGCAATCAGATCCTTACTTTTTCTCAATAGATTGTGATACTACATTTTTCCGTTTATCATTCACTGGTTCCTGCATCATCTCTTAAATCAGGGCTTCTACACCCTTTACCTACCCTTTAATGCAATCATGTGCCAAAATTCTCAACTGGAAGAAATTGACATTATGCTTAGTCCGTATCGTTAAATTTCATGTTGAGTTGTTTATAGACTATATTTGGAACTCTGAATCGACCTTCGTTTGCTTACATATTGAGATAAAGTGCAAATGGAAAGAGGAATTAATTATCAAAATAACATTTTTGAAGTAACCCATATTTTCTTATTCGCCAAGTGGGAATAGCATTCCTTTACTTATTGGCTTTTCCTGAAAAAAAAATGTAGATTCTCTTTCGAAAAAATCTACTGGTATGTAATTAACTATTACTCCCCCTTAACTCAATTTATTGTCCGCTGAGGGCGATATTGCCTCCGTTGAGAATCACAGATCAAGATATCCAGTTTATATGACTATTCAGAGAATCACAAGTTCGTGAACACACGCGCAAATTACTATGTTCTAGTTTGTTCTTTTTCTTCCAGGGTAATAAATGTTATTTTCCGATTATGTCTGGAAATTACCAAAATATCAATTATTGCCTTCAACCTTGTATTTATGACCAGGATGATAAGAATTTGGAATATAATTTTTTTCTCTTATTCGACAACGAGGGAATTCGTATATTTTTCTATCACATGAAGTAAAAAAAGCAATCACATATGAATATGTCTATTCGAAAGGGAATAATAACAATCTTTTATACTTTTTACGATAACGAGCATTTTCCGGAAACAAACAAAAAAATATGTTTCACGATTTTATCTTTCATCAAACATCTGCTTGACTTCAACATTATATTACACGTGCGTTTCTTGCCTTGCAAGAGAAAAAGGGGGCCCAAACCATATCATAATGCCCGGAGATAGCCTAAATGACGACCTTACTCCAAGATAGAACAGGCTCGAAAAATTATACCGATCCCAAAAGCTCCAAACAAGTGTAGCGTTTGCATAGAAAATCGCGAATTCCTCGTGAATATCAATGGGAGCACTGCAATTGTCAACGATATTATCCATCAAAAAATGAGTCAGGTTGGTACAGAAGAACCTGACATGCTGCACGAATGAGTAATAGTGGAATTATATTGTCGAACCGGTGGTTTATTCACAGAATTGAGAATATATATACGTATATACATATATATATATATATATATATATATATATATATATATATATATATATATATATATATATATATACATATATATATATATATATACATATATATATATATATATATATATATATATATATATATATACATATATATATATATATATATATATATATATATATATATATATATATATATATATATATATATATATATATATATATAAGAATCCGTTTATTTAGACTCGGATTTATAAAAGCATATGCACACGTTTGTTTGATTTCTTCTTAGGATTGAGATTCAAGCATGAACCAAAGAATATTGTTAGAAAAGGTTGATTCATGAAACTGAGAGGCGTTTTATACTTGCAAGTATGGAGATTATGGGTAAGTCTTCTTCTACTAAATCTAAAGCTGATAAGAGCCTGTTGCTTTGGACTCTAAAGATGAGGGAAGGTTTGAAGAATAAACACCTCCAGAGAGAATTCAACTTAGGTAACTCAACGTAGTGAAGACGATAAATTGATCGATACAATGATGATATATCAATACCATGAACTGTCGAATAGTTGAACGAATTCTAGTAAAAGAAGAAACATCTTTCGATCAGATATTTCTTTGACGATCTGTTGAGAAAGAGAGAAGGAAGTAGAGTGAGGGGGACAGAGAAGAGGAGAGAAAGAGAATTAAAGAAAGAAAGATATAAAGAAAGGAGACATTTAGGAAGAGCCTCATAATCAGTCAAATAGGGACAGTCACAGAATCAAACAATGAAAGATTTGCTGTCCAGGAAATGAGTGTAACAAACATGGAAGTCAGACCATAGATGCGCTAGTTCATGTATAAAGATCGAGTAAGGGACTAGTTGCCAACTTTATTTCTGAGTTTACGGCTAAAATTGATTAAAATAAGATCTAAAAATACCGTTAAGCATCAAGATTCTTAGTATATATATATATATATATATATATATATATATATATATATATATATAGATAGATAGATAGATAGATAGATAGATAGAGAGAGAGAGAGACCCTTTTTAAGGAGCATATATTTAAATTTCCTACCCTATAAATCTTGCATGACCAGTAAGTGCAATTCCTTCCTACATAGATACATAGATACATAGATACATACCCAGCCAGCCAACTTATATCTACATATCGTTTGACAGCTTAAGTTGACAGCTTCTAATAAAAGCATAAACTTGAGAAATTTGAAATGGATCTCGATATTTCATCCTCGGTAAAACATAATATTACAGTCGATATTTAAACATTCATAGAATCAAGATTTGAAATCGTGTGAGAAAATTTCTATCAAAGAATAATTATGGCCAGAATCAATCCTATTTATAGTATCGGTGGCGTTTACCTCAGAAAATCATCCAAAATAAAATAAGATTAAATTAAAAAAATCCAAGAAATATCCCAGTGTGGAGAGTATAGATCTCATTATTAAACCGTAAAAAATTCAAAAAACGAAAAAAAAAAAAATTGGGCAGGGGTTTAGAGCAATACTGATACCGATTTTCAAGTTTGTAGACAAAAATGGTATGGCCAGGAGTGCTGTTACATACAAACACACACACACACACAAATATATATATATATATATATATATATATATATATATATATATATATATATATATATATATACATACATATATATATATATATATATACATATATATATATAAAGATAGAATCTTTTGTCAAATTTGGTGTCTACAGTTGTTGCCTATTGCGACTCACTTTCTTTTTGAAAATAGAAACAGAAATATCAATGGACTTACTATGTGTCTAAAAAACCAATTCATGTTGCTGTGTTTGTATATTCAACTCATCTGATATGATTCAATACAGGTTTAAGTATTAATCCGATAATACTGTCAATAAATTTGAGAAGAGTCATTAACATTCAAAATGTTTTAAGGACGATCGAATTTGTTATTGTAGTTGTGCTCTGGCCAGACATGGAAAGGAGTAGGAAAACATTCGAATCCTGTGTTATACGCGTTGTTACACTTGGAGAAGAAAATTATATTTCCAACCACTGTATTAGGATAGTATATTTAGAGAAAACCATTGTTTTGATCAGCTGTATCAACAACATAGAACCAAAAAAAAAAAAGATTTATTGTTTTAAGTCTCTAATAATCAAAGAAATAAGTTCAATAATGAGTCCGCATGCCACTTGACATTATCACAATGCAATGTAAATCAGATGGTTCCGTTTTTCGAATTTTCATAACTTCGTTAGAGGATTTTCTGTCATTCTTTGGATGATGTAATTCCAAGTACCCATAAATTCAGGGTCCAGATGAGCATTTTAGAAATCCTCTTGCGAAACATGACGTAACAGGTGGAAACTACCCTATTTAGTTTCATTCTCCTTCTAAGTCAAACTAAGGCAAAAATGCAAAGCTAAAAAAATATCTAGTGCCAAAGATCGATTTCAAACATTTCGGACTGCCTGACTGACTGAAAAACCGACCTATAAACCCTATCATGGAGATGCTCGTGGACTCATTAAAAAAAAATTAAAAAAACAGGCACTAGTTTGAAAAGCTCTCAGAAATCAACGATTTTCTAATGAATATAATGAAAATGTAATGGCTTATACATCTATTATTCATTGGACGTCTGACAAAAGAAAACGTTTCAGATTTATTGCCTTGAGAAATACGGTTTGTAACAGATGTAAATAAAATTTGACCGATTAAATATCTATTATTTATTTGGAGTCGATCGTGCCAGGCAATAAAAAGGAAGACACGAAGATGTATAAAAAACAACATCTTTAAATGCATATGATGAAAGCTTGCGTGCTTGCAAGAAGTCTGTATTGAGTATGTTCTACATTATCGGGGAGGCCAAGACTGAACTGCCGGATAAAGACTACTTCATACCTACCAGAATGTCATTGGAAAACGTGGAAGGTCAAGTTCCATCAATTCCCATGTCATACACGTACAGCAACAAACTTGGTGAAAGCTCATGTCTAACAAAAGACGTCAAACATTGACTATGACAATGTTGAGAGGACTGCAAAGGTTTCAAATCGATATATATATATATATATATATATATATATATATATATATATATATATATATTCTTTAGGGGGTTAAGCACTCTTAGGTGGGTCAGCCATCTGCAAAAAAAGATTTTACAACGCTCTTCTAACTCCCGAGTTGAGCACTCTGGTAGATGATGAATTATGACGTACGTGTAAAATACATATCAATAAATTGGTCATACTCTCCATCTTTTTCTGCGTGGAACAGGGATAGAATAAGGTGGCGACACTGGACTGGATATCGAGTCTATAGCCACCCTGAAGTGTCGTAATACGACAAAACAGCTGTCTGATGATGACGCTATGTATATATTCATTAAGAGTTAAGAGAATAAATAATAAGGTAAACTCGTCGTCTTAGCTTTTAATTCAATTAGTTGCAATACTCGCTACATTATTATTTTTTGCTGGATTATCTTTTATTTTATCCTGAATGCTTTTAATGATAACGATGAAATTGTTTTACATCTTTCGGCGGCTGAGTAAGCAATGTTGATTGAAGAAGCTACTTCTAACGAGATGTGAATTCCCATCATGCATCATCGAGAGTCTTTCTTACATCACAACTACTTACCAATTTGGTTTCTGAGAACAATCAGATTACCGACGCTAAAACTCGTTATGCAGCTACATTACCCCCACCCCATCCATCGAAATGGTTCTAACAAATTGGCAGTAATAGTTAATAGACACTTTTACAACCTATACAATGAAAAATATTGGAACATGATTAGAGTTTAACAAAGTTCAACCATTAAAGTCCTATTTTCAAGATGGCCACGGCCATTTAGAAAATTCGTACCTCCTATAACGAGAGCTCTTCTTCTGTTTCCAAAATAACATTCTTGTATGTACTTGAGTAATACGCAACAAAATCAATCTACTTACTACCCGATGTATTCAGAGACAGTATACGCTCATAATCTTGTCAAAAATTAATCATTGAACTGTTCCTAAGAAATTAGCATTGATCTTCAAACAGAAAAGCTTCGCATGAAAGAATCATGCCCAACATCACATGGAGAGACCATAAGACAACACAATATAAAAGGGAAAAAATAGACATCTACGATCCATTGAGAAACTTAAATGGCAATGGGCTGGTGATGATGTAAGAATGTCAGACAACTGGATATTACTAATCACAACGTGAAAATCTTTACAGGCAATATGGTGAGACGAAGGAGACAAGTTCAGAAAATTATTGGCTCTTCAATACCCATGATAGAGAGGTCTGGTGAATTTCGGAGAAGATCTATGTCTACTGAAGGACAATGTGATGATGATGATTGCCTCATGAATCATGTAATGTTAGGGATAAAATGGGACTTATTGTTCTGAAATATTCCATTAAACTTCATTCTGGTGAAAAGAATATCCAAATATACAACAAAGAGTCGACGCTGTTTATTCTTTATATTTAATCCGGACAAAAGAACAGTGAAACTTTGGTAGTAAATCACTGATGCAGATTTTCGCTGTGAATGGTTTGCATAATTTGTAAAGTTTGTTGACAAAATGCTTCGAAAGACATCAGGACAAGAAGTCTATTGGAATGGAAAGATATTGCATGGTCTGGTGGCATTAGGAAAACTATGATTTGCAGGAGAATCCGTTAGTTCATTTAAATTATGATTTTGAATAGAAAATATGTATTTGCTGAGGAAAGGAGTCGATCGATGCTTTCGTTGATGACAGTGCTTGTATTCAGTTTGCAAATCATCATCATCAACGTCAGTCTCTTATTGTCCGTCGTTGGACATAGACCTTCTTCAGGATCCATCACATTTCTCTATCTTGGGCGTTGCGGAGCCAGTATTTTGTAAATTTATCTTGTTCATCTCTCAATCTTGTTTTTTGTCTGCCTCAGTTTTGCATGTGGTCTCTTGTGTGAGTCGTGATGTCCCTCGGTCATCTTTCATTCCTGCAACATGACCAGCCCATTGCCATTCAATTTTTTCAGAGGATTCTATGATGTCTCTGACCATTGTTCTTTTTCTGATATATTGTGCTGTCTTGGGATCCCTCCATGTGAGGTTGAACATGATTCTCTCATGCGCACGTTGCATTTATCAGATTACATAAAGCCTCTGAACCCTTGCAGGTCCAAATAGGAGTAAGACAAGGCGATGCCAGCACAGCCAAACTATCTACAGCCTACCTCAAGACAAAGACTAAAATATGAGGAGGAGGTGGAAGAGGAGGTGGAAGAGGAGGAGTAGAATCTGTTTAGGATGGATTAAATTAACAAAGTACCTGACTCAACATTCAATATAGATATAATAAAGATAATTCCTCATTTGAAAGGAATCATAAACGAAGCAGTGGTAGTAGCGATAACAGCTGTAAAAGGAACAAAAGGAAGGGGATAAGGGAGAGGGAGAAATTGGGCTATGTTTACCAGGAATTCTGGAACAAGTTTTATATCAATTCAACCTGGTACAGCTGAGAAAATTGATATTTAACATATTGAGGACTGACAGACAGACTGTCACAAAAAGTTTCTTCCCGAGATGCACTGACCGATCTAAATGAAAAAATAAATCTAATCCAAACAGCTATTTATTTTGGAATACCAATTTCACCTGAAATATGGCATGTGGTAGAACGAGTAAATGAAATAACTTGTGACAGAATAAGGATGTTATGAATTTTTATGAATAAAAGATTTTGTCAAAAATATTCCAGAAATATTTGCATCAACCTAATATGTTGGAATTTACAATTTTGCTGAAATGTTATGCGAGGCCAATGAATGTCGGAAAACTATTTTCATGACTGAATGATAATGCTAGGAATTTATATGAAGATTAGACTTTGTCAAAATCATGAAGAAATGCTTTAAATCAAACAAAAACAATAGCTCTATCGCAGTCTTGACTTATGTAGTTAATCACACAATGCAAATTTTTTTTTTAAACTTTTTTTTGATCCTGGGGAATATGTGTTGAACAACCGTAGCCTTCAAATATGGTGAAGGACGTGTTTATATTTATTTATGTGTTTGCATGTGTGTTCCAGATATCTTGGTTATATCTTTTGGGGTAGGGACTTGAAAACGACATTAGTACACCCCTGGACCCCTTCTGTTTATTGTGATTTTTGTAAAATTGTAAATTTCCTCCAGAGTCTAGATGTTTTTGGATGTTTGGATTTTTTAATCTTTTTTTTAAATATGTTTTCCGGTGGAAAACGCATGTAACTTCATAAATAGAATTTATTCTGACGATAATTATTTTTCGATTGGATTCTTTTACACGACTCCAAAATTTAACACTACGGTTATTTAGTTATTGGCTGTGATGGCAAGTTATTTTCTGATTGATGTTACGTTCAAAACTTATAAAATTGGCTATTATTACCTTCAAAAGGCATTGTAATCCGAATATTGGTATATCAGGATTTACCTATTTTGCTTTCGGCAGCTATTGTAACGTACTTGAAAGCACAGATAGTGAGGTACATGGTGAAAGTACCCTGGAGACCCATATCCTTAACCTAAACAATTACAAAATAACACTAGTCCGTGTAAATAAGTGTTAAATGTGAATCATATTGTTGCTTTCTCTTGCAAAATGTGATTTTTACAGACTATCAACCAAAGCTATCACTAAAACTTTCAACATGGGTTTTTTCCTTACTAAAGAGGGTCTGTCTGGCTGTCTATGTATGTATTATGCGTACTGGCTGCACAAATGGAGCTAGAGGGCTGAAAGCATAGATTTTTTTTCCATATCCTGTCTAGAAAAAGCTGGTTCAATAGACAATGTAAGTTCAAGCTAAATTGATCCTTTTGTCTGAGTCAAGCGGAGCCCACGATTCTTTTTGTTCTAATTCAGACTCTTTCAGTGATCAACAAAAGGCTAGAGATGTAATTAATCTATCATTCATCTTCTTTTCTGGATGTTTAACTAATTGTACATGCCCAATACGCTGTCAAAGGACATTGGTATTTATATAGTTTCTATTAAGTGACTATATTTGTGTAAGGAAAAATATACAGACTAAGCCAAAGTTATATGGATACTGATTGCAATACATCCATCATCATTGTCAAACTTTTAGCGTCTTTCATTGGACATGGACATTTCCAACGTTTTGCCAGTCGTCCCTGTCATGGATGTCATGGAGCCAGTACTTTCTGAACTTGTCTAGTTCGTCACTCCATCTTATGTTTTCGCTATAATCATTCGTCATCATCACCAGCCTCTTAATATTTGTCGTTCGCTAGACCATTTGTGGGTGAAGCAAAGCCAATATTTTCTCAGTTTGTTAGTCATGCCATCTGATACATTTCCTGGTTAAATTTTCATCTATAATCTCTAAGGAACTGTGCTGTGGGTCATGATGTCTATTGGTAGTCTGACAGTCTTGTAACATGACTAAAACCATTGCCCTTTGAGATTTCTAGTATTTTCCTTACGTCCTTTTTTCCTATAATAATCTAGGATGTTTTGTGATCTTTCCAAGTTACGTTGACCATGATTCTCTCATGTGCATATTGCATGGTCCTCAGTCTGAGGGTCAATCATTTGGTTAAGTTCCATGTTTCAGCTCAGTGGGTGACTATTGATAGAGTGCATTGGTTGTAGACAATTTTTTCCCAACCAATGGGATTTTCTGTTTTTCGAAGGTTCAGCTTGCTCTACCGAAAGCTTGCCATCCTAGAATGATCGCTCCCTTGATGTCCTCTCCTTTAGAGGGTTTTAAGGGTAGGTATCGTAGTTACTTTTTTTAGGTCTATTTTTATTTGGATTCTTGTGTCTTTGTCCTTGACATATTTGTTGTACATGAGCTCAACTGAAGTAATCTTGTTATTACAGCACCATCGGGAGTTTGAGGGATCAGAACAGATTTCCTTTTATATTTTTTTAGGATCATATCAACAATGAAACATCTAGATGAATAGACAGTAATTACATTTCTATGTTAAGCACCAAACGCAGATTAGAGGTCTGCAAATAAAACGAATGATCCGAAATGTGATAATGTCTGTGATACATATGGTTGTATGTAATTGTTTCTTAGAAACATCAGTAAATTTTTAGAGATTTCTTTTGGCGAGCAAAACATTGTTGAAACGAAGAAAAACTATTTTATTTCAGGGCTTAGATAGTTTTAATTTTTAAAATTTGCCACTGAAATATTCGGGTACTGTTGCTGCAAACTGATCCCCCAAAATAATAGTGAAAGATTGGAAGGATACATTAAAAAGTGCTGACAGAACATGTTTTGTCACAATGTCTGTTTACTTTATTTCATTTGATCATTTTAGTGCTACCCAAATTAGCTTATAAAAAAAAGAAAACCAAGACTGTTTACCTTTGTCAACAAAGTTTTATTTAGTTTGTAATTTATTATGACTAGTTGATTGACTATCTATTGATCCATTTATGTGTCACGCATAGATGCAATAGTGATGGAGCCAGAGGGCTGAACTTTAATCATTTGCTCTATGACTCAGAAAAGTGTTTCCTTTTCTTGAAAAATCGCCCCAAAATGAGTTTTAGGAGGCAGAGTCAATTTACAATGTATGTCTTTGCTAAATCAGAACTATAGTTTTGTGCCCAGTAGAGCTCAACCCTTTATCTCAGACCCAAAATAATTTTTTCATTTATCACCCCTTCTTTCCAATTGTTTTCATAGTTCAGCTGCAAAGACAGCAACGTACCAAAACACGTTGGTCACTTGATGATTCCTATTGAGTGACTCACCAGACCTTTTTGTTTAACTAACAAGAAAATACTACATAAAGAATGACGTATACACATTTAATGAAGGCTGGTTGAAGGATAAAAAAGAGAAAAAAACGGACAATGAGGACGATGATTGAATGTGAGAATCGAATTGAGATAAAAACGTTGTTCCGTCTAGACACGTATTCGCCAGTAGCTCCCCCTGGTGGTTACGTTTTTATCGCCTCCGTGAGTGTCCATAAAAGTCAAGTCGTTTGTTTGGAAGAAAGATTGAGAGCGAAAAGTAAGTATATTTTTATCGAGAGAAGAGTCATGTTCTATATCAGCTCCCCATCGAACCTGGGTCAGATATCAAATAAAAGATCTCATGTAAATATTCGTAATAAAATCTTTGGTAGATTCTTATTTTCCGTCTGTAAAATCGAGATAACGCCTGTTAGTCTCTCAATGAACTGGGATTATCTCACCATTGAAAGAAAAATCGAATTAAATACACGAATCATAGAGTTATTGCTTTGAATAAATTAAATTGTAAAGTCGGTTTTATTTGTGAACCATTTTCAACAGAGAGCGATTGAGTGTGAGGAACTTTAAAGGTTCGTATATAAATTGAGTTTTTTTTTTCAATTCTGTTATATGTGCTCGGTTTTTGTGTTTTTTAACACTGAGATTTTTCTTTGTATAGAATGACTTAATACTTCAGGCACTAGCCTCGTATCTTATATGACACATCCTCTTCTCAAAATGGCAAGACACATTTTTTTTACTAAAACTATTATCACAACTGTCGAAACAAAAGCTCTTTCAATTTTGAGGATGGCCCAGCTGGCTGATTACTTATTTGTGTATCACACGCACAGGCCACCCCAAATTGAGCTAGAGCACACCTTAACGCACTGCAGAAAAACATTTGTCACATGATTGTTTCTATTAAGTGACTAATTGTTATTTTCTTTACATTTCAGGTGAGTAGAAACATCTATACGTAATAATGAAAGCTAAGTGTCCCAGTGAGGTAAGCTGATTTCTTAAAACCTTTCCCATGATTTTTATGACGAGAATTTCCGCAATTAAACAACTAATTGCAATTTATGTCTCTTAGTGATTGGTTGAGATTCGGTCTTATCTGAGTGTCAGGACTTTCTCCTTGCAATAGATTACATTCTAATTGACAAGAGCCCTCATCTTGCAATGGACGAGGGGTTTTATCCTGCAATGGATAATTATTACATTTTTCATCACCCTATATTAATGGGTCAATGAATACAGGGCAATGGAGTCGTATGACAAGTTTCAACGTGGACAGAAGATAATGCTCAACATCACAAGGAGATATCTTGTAAGAAAAAGATTTTCGTCCATCTTTGATAACCGTGAGGGCAATGCCGGTTGACCTTGCACCCGTATACTCTCCAACAGGGGCCAGTCACCATGTCCCCAGATGTTGCTTGTGTGATTTCTTCCATGTGTGCCTTATAAACTTGCACGGACTCCGTCGATGTGATCTTCCGGGAAGTTGGTTGTGTTTCAGACACAGTTGCTGGGAAACATGAAGACGAATACGTGTAAAAGGAGAAATCTTCCATGTATTGAGAAATGTAACTTTGTTCCATATCAAGAACAAGTTTTCTGATCATGAAAATGATCCATGTTTTATTTTGACCTGTCTCTCCTTTGTTCTGTCTGGTTTGAACAGATGAAACAGCGCTGGAAGATTCCTGCGTCTGGATTGCGATAGTTTCCATATTAGATTTTTCAAGTACTATGTGCGAAATTCAGGTAAATTTAGATCCTTTCCTGAGACACCCCAACATATCTCCTGATCCCTAAGGGCTAGAGACTAAACTTCTATCCACCCCAACTTGCTTTTCTATAATCAGTCCCTCTCCCTCTCTAAATACGTAGTATACCCCTCTTTCTTTCTCTCTCTCTCTCTCTCTCCTTCTCTCTCTCTCTCTCTGACTCTCTCTGTATATGAATTCATTTTGATCTTCAATGACACACTTGCTCCCACTTATAACTATCCGTGTATTAGTTATAAGACACGGCTTACAAACTTTCCCCGGTCTTTTATTGCCCTTGTGAGAACAAATCTCTAAATCATACCTTCACAGGCCAGTTATCATAAGTAAAAAATCAGCAGGTCTTGGTTCTTAGCCCCATTCATCTTCCCCTAAGAAAAAGTTGGGATGCACACGTTGTCATAGGTGTGCACGCACATATTTTCGTACATCACTGGTAGAATTTCTGAATGTGCACCTCGCAAACACTCTATACATAGCAATCACAAGACAGCACAGTATATTAAACGAAAACTAACAAGAGTCAGACATGTAGAATCGATTAGAAACGGTCATGTTGCAAGAGTGACGGACAACAATTAGACATCACGAATCACGACGTGGATCCTCAGATCGTATACAAATTTGTGTCCAGTAAAACATAAGATGAGGTTAAAAACTAAAAAAGTTCAGAAGGTATTGGCTCCGCAATACCCATGATAGAGAGATCTGGCAATTTTTCGGGAAGGTCGAATGATAGTCGCTAAAAGACTGACGTCTTTAACTGCAATTATTGTTGTTTAAGGCCAAATCAGAAAGTCGTAGTGATGTGAGACTGACCCCTAAGGGTATGTGATGCAAGTTTGGGATAGCTTTTTTGCTCCTAATCCTGGTTGCTTACTCAACCGTTGTTAATTGTAAAAGGACTTCAGTGTTATCTCGAGAAGCAGTTAGTATAGAATGAACAATAAACGAGCCAAATGTTGGTAATTAACTAAGCATCACATTTCATTTTATGACTTTTTTATTTCATCTATTGAACTTTGGATATATCTAACATGTTTAAATATAATTTTCAGTCTCATCCATCATCATCAATTTCATAATCAACTTTTACTTCTATTGTGGGACATAGGCCTTTCTCCAAGTTCTGTTGTTGTTCGTGCGAAACATCGGTAGAGAATGATCAACCACCCTACCCTAGTTCCTGACGTATAGGCAAAAGTTCAGTGATCTCATTTGGGCACTTCAGTCTTGGCCTCTTCGACAACGTAGAACGTACTCAGTACAGTCTTACACCTCCTGACATTGCATTAATTACATTAACTAGAAAAATGTTTTCTAACATACTCGAAAATGGTGCCTGTTTATTTTCATTATCAGATGCGATCGACCCCCTCCCCAGATATTTGATCACTGTCATTTTATTCAATGTAATTTTTTTTTTGAGTGTTGAAAAGGTTTTGAATTTAAACTTCCGTTGTCTTCTCAAAACCATCTGTCGGACTAGATTTTCAGACTATTTAAATACGAAAATACACAATAATGGATTTTGTTGGATAAATTATATATACTCAGATTAGTGTGTACCAGTTTTGTGCCACAAAAGGCGTGTTAAAATATTTATAGACTGATGTGATGATTAAGACTGATATTCTTTCCAAATTCCGAACATTAATCCTGCTATTCTTATGCAGCCTTTGGTGGTCTTCCGTTCTTAGGTATCATCAATGGAGATACCATCAACCTTTTTGGACGGTAAAATTACATCGGTGCTTTAATATCCCATTCAAAACGAGAAGCCTTGGCGGGGATCACATCAATGTTCACAGATGTATTAATCACGTCTTTCTCTTTAGTCTAAATAAACGGGGCATTTTCCGTTTTAATATCACTTAATCTCATGAATAAACCACGCTTGACAGTATAATTCCACTATCACTCATTGTTTCCTCTTATTTCAGTCTCTTCTTTCCCCATATATTTCATGTTGATTCCTGATATTGCCATCTAAAATGTGCAAAAAAGAGCTCTTACAGACATTTAAGTGGAATCTACAATTTTACATACAACATCGACACATTCTTCGTGCTGTTTAGACTATTTTTTTTTTAGCTGAATTTATTGTATTTTAAGGGAGAGAATTGTAGAGAGAACGCACATAACTCTTTTCAGAGACCAACGACGCACTTGCAACTTCGTCAATGAGTATAAAACTTTTTTTATGGATTATAATTTGTGCTTAAGTCCATGAAACAGCAAATCGGTAAATACAAACATCACACACGAGTGAACCGTTCGGATGGAACATTTAGGAAAATTCGAAACACCACAGTCCCACAAACGGCCCACCTGATCAACCAACTATATGTACTAAAGATTCTTTTTCACTCGGCCCGTATGTCTGTTTGTGTGTGTGTGTGTGTGTGTGTGTGTGTGTGTGTGTGTGTGTGTGTGTGTGTGTGTGTGTGTGTGTTTGGTTCGATAATTTGAGATTTTTTTTTATTTCAAATGGAGTACCTATTTTTTT
This sequence comes from Thysanoteuthis rhombus, assembly GCA_963457665.1. Classification (NCBI taxonomy): domain Eukaryota; kingdom Metazoa; phylum Mollusca; class Cephalopoda; order Oegopsida; family Thysanoteuthidae; genus Thysanoteuthis; species Thysanoteuthis major. The sequence continues at coordinate 3,732,777 of OY735221.1, forward strand.
GATAAATTTTGATTAAAGATCTACATCTAAGATAATTTCAGATAGAGTATCTATTTTTTGATAATCTTTGATAAAGTATGTACTTTTTAGATGATTTTTGATTAAGGATCTATTTTTCCAGATAATTTTAGATGAAGTACTTATTTTAAGATAATATCAAATAGATTATTTATTTTTTGATAATTTTTAGATGATTTTTTTTAAGTGGCTTTTTTTTTGGATAATTTTACATAAAGCATCGATTTTCTTTTGATGATTACGGATGAACGATCAATCTTTTAAATGTTTTTAGATAGAGTATTTTTTTTTCAACTGATTTTCAATAAAAGATCTTTTTTAGATAGTTTTACATATCTATTTAGATAATTTGTCCTGGAACACGAGCGGGCTACGTTGATTTATTAATGCAAGGTACGGATATTGATATTTTTGCAGTTAAAAAACAACAGGGAACAATATGCCTCCCAAGATACATGTTGCGTGATTTTTTTTTTAACTGCATATCATTGATTGGTAAAAAATACCTTCAATCAAAGATTACTACTCGAGTTTTTTGATCCGAATGAAATTTCTGGCATATCAAGCCCTTTATCCCCGTAACCCAGAGAGTTACTATACGTTCATTATAGACACCAACTGAATATACTAACCAATCAGACTCAACAGGGGCAATATTGCTCCAAATCGACAATTTATTGGGCTGGGGTGCTGTTAGATAATCACATACAAATGGATTTTCTTTAACAGAATATCTCACGTTTTACATTGGTGAAGCCGAGAAATAAGATTGAGCGACTCCTATCTAGAAAATATGTTGACAAAATCTTATTTCAACTATGAAATTCTGTTTCATGCCTTTTTCTGATACAAGCTCGCATGGGTTGTCCTTGAAAGTAAATATCAGCAGTAAACAATTTTATTATGAAATGACAAGAATGAAGAATAAGGGGCTGATTGAATAGACAATGTAAGTAGAATGTTATTTTAGGCTCATTAAGAATTTTATTGAGGGCGATTTCTTAAAAAGCTTCTGAAATGGTGCCATAAGGGATAAAAAGGTTATAAAATACTGCTCACTGATATAAGCAGTTAACACAGAGTGGAGTCGTTCATCAAACTAACAGATTATGCAGCAAAACAATTTTTACAGAAAAAAGTTTTTGATTGCTACCAGTATCGAAAAGTTTATAATAAAGTCTCTAGTCATCAAGTTCTGTAGAATTATAATGAGAACTCTTCAATTTTAATTTATTCAAATGTAAGACTATTATTACTTGACGGTGAAGCAAGAAAGTCGGCCTACACATGAACTCTAGCAAAATAAAAGTCGTGTGCAACATTTAAATCGGATATATTAATACAAAGAATCGAAGACGCAGAACTGAAGGAAGAAGACCACTACATCTACCTAGGACAAAGAAATCTCCATGAAATCCTCTAAAGAAGGAGAAATCAAGCGAAAAATCACTCTAGAATGGTAAACCTTCGACAGAGTAAGCTCACCCTTCGAAAGCAAGAATATCCCATTCATCCTAAAAAGAAAGGCATACAACCAATGCACCCTATAGAGCTAACACCTGGAACCTGACCAAGAGATTGACCCGAAAACTGAGAAACTTGTAATGTGCACATAAAGGAATCGTGCTCATTCTCACATGGAGAAACCACAAGACGGTACAATATATCTGGGGAGAAAACAGGGGTTCAAAACATCATAGAATCCATGTAAAAACTAGATTTGCCATGTTTTAGTCATGTTGCAAGAATGTTATATAACTGACGGACCTCACAACTCACAACATGTATCCCAAGAGATCACATGCGGAACCGACGCCGGCTGAACACAAGATGGAGAGACAAACTAGGCAAATTCTGAAAGCATTGGCTTTGGGACACCAACGATATAGAGGTGTGGCGAATGTTCGATGAATGATGATGATATCTGACAAAAACTATGATGGAGTTGAAAAAAGAAGTCCGTTATGTATTTACTGGTTGGCCTTTGGATGTTTTGCATATTATATGTTCATTGAGTATGAATGCAAAATTCGGTTGGACGAATACGACTTTTAATATCATATAGAAATGAATTGAAATCAGGTCATCATTATCACAGAGAGAGAGAGGGAGAGAGAGATAAAGACTGAATGCTGACCCAACATTCTTTAGGTATTTCAAAAAGTCCAAGCAAAAAATTAACGATTGTAAAAAGATATGATAACTTCGATGTAAAGCTAATAAGCAATTCTTTGTTTACATGATAACGAGTGAATGTCAAAACTTTCAGCCCTCTGGCTCCATTGATGCAGCCTGTGCACGTGATACATACATAGCCAGTCAGCCGGATCAACATGAAAACTGAAAGAAACCCCTATTGACAGTTCAGGATGACAATTTCTACCAATGGATAGATATGTAAATAACGAGAATCAACTGCCGATGGACGTACAAATCACGTATCAAATTTCGTCAATGAACATTTTCTGAAAGTGGAATTGGCTTGATGCTCGAATATCTCAATTCAGAACATGAAACCTTAACGGAAACATATGAACGTTTTGAGGTTCTTCTTTTTAGACTTTGTCTTCAGTCTAGATAAATGGAACATTTTCCGTTTTAATATCACTTGATCTCGTGAGTAAACCACATATTTGGCAGCGTAATTCTACCCTGACTCATTGACTTGACTCATTTTGGTTTTCTTATTTCACAACGTATTTCAAGTTGACACCTGATATTGCTGTCTATCGTGTGCCAAGAGAGCACTTATCGACATTTAAAAGGAATCTGCAATTTTACATCCTAAGTCGACACACCCTTTTATTTACTGACATTACGGTCGAATCTCGTCGGATACACCGGTTCCTGTACCATCATTGAAGTTGAGCAAAATTGAGCCTGGTCAGTGATTAGAGGGGTGACCAACTGAGAATACCAAGTGCTATAAGCAGTTGGGGGTCATTGACTGAGCCTCTCTTGACAGACCCATTAATGATCCTTGGAGAAACCTGATCCGTAGACTATACTCAATAACACTAGCTAAAGATACAGCTACCCTCCTGCCACCTCCTTTATCCCCCTGGCTGGCCCTTCTGTGAATGACAAGAAGTGAATGAAGCAGACTCCCCCATATTATCTTCAGAGTGGACAATCATCGGACAAACCCTCGATCTAACGGCACTATTCAATGACATTTGTTTTAACGGCAAGAATAGGGGTTATTTTGCAGTAACAGCTCAAAATGATTTCAGTTTATTATTCTAAAAGCTAAATTCAGTAAACTGTAACCATAAAATGATGCCACCGGGAGAAACATGGGGTTTTAGACAGTTAAAGGGTAATAAAATGACATTTCTCTCCATACTTCGTGGTTTCTCATTTATATACATATCGTATCTATCCGTTGTAACGGCATATTCGTTGACAACAAACTCTTAAATCATCGAGGCTGTCGTGATAATGGTAATATACTGTACTTAGTAGGAAAGCAAATATTTAAGTTAGATCGTAGATGCACTAGTTAAATCCCACTGCACAATATAAAGAAACTGGAAAATGTTGTCAACACAAGTTCTTTCCCTTGCACTCTCAGGTATCAGTAGACGGAAATGGAAAAACAAGGGCTTGTTGGAATGTTTCGGTATGTCTGCCTTTCATCCATACTATCAATCAGTGACTGTCATAGGTACTAGAGATGATTGCACATCTTTCTCTTAATGGTATCAATCTTTTTTATGAACGTAATATTTGCTAGAGGATTGAACCTCTCATTTTAAATCCGAAATCATACGAACATTCTCAGATTCTTTTGTTTTTCCCCCGTCTTCAGGCTAAATAAATGAAGCATTTTCTCTATTAACTGGAGGTGAGACAACAAACCCAACATTACAACAGGACAATATCCATATTAAATATGGCCTCAACCCGACATAGTTTAAACAACCGACAGAAAGGGTTGTAGTTGAAATCCACTCAAATGTTTCTAGAATTTTATTTTTATCTGGATTCATTTATTTGGGATTCTGTTTACAGATCTAAAATTGCTATTTACTTGATTTAGATGAAATGATATAAACTGATTTTAGACTCTATTTTAAATGTTAACCTGACACTAAATTTGATATTTAACGTGGGAGTAAAATTGGCATTTTACACCGGTGATCTTTTCGTTTCTCTGGGAAAACTAGATGATTACTCAACGGAAATAATTGGTAGTGAGTCAATTCAAGTAGTTTTTCTCAAGTGAAATGCCACAATGTATTGCTTCATAAAACTACTTCATCTAACACCATGTTCCTGCATTCATAATAATTGCAAGAAAAATCGTATAACGATATTTTATGCATACATAGCAAAAATTGTAGGAAAAAATTAACTGACGCCACTTAGCACATATTGCAAAACTTATACATCCACACCCTTATCTACTAACGTTCAATATTTGACCTCGTCCCCAGCTTTCAGAATTTGCACATTTCCACATTCCTAATTGATATCACCTAATCCCGTAAATAAACCACTTATTTGACAGTAAAATTCGACAAGTACTCATTCGTTTTACTTATTTCAGTTTATTCTTTCGAAGTTTTCGACGTTGACACATTATATTTCTACCAGTTGCTTTACAAAAAGAGCTTTCATCCCAACTAATTTCAGATCCTTGTCTACCCATGTATTTATGTTATCGCATAAGATAACTGCTTATCCATAAGCAAATGATTGCCCTCATTTCCATGGAATCTGCAATTTTCATATGGGAGGTAGACACAGTCTTGGGTCATTGGGATTTGTTCATTTTACTCTAAGGAGCAATAGAATAATACCTACCAGGGTTGACTTTCGTCCATTTCATGGCCGATTGTCTCGAATTTGGCCCGTTGAAAAAACATTGAGTTTTTTTCTACGGCCATAATTTGATTTTGGGACATTTTTTGGCATTTATTAA
>OY735221.1:3740221-3760221 GCA_963457665.1 Thysanoteuthis rhombus
GTTCAGTTTTTCCGACACCAAAAGTGTATTTTATTCACAGTCTTTCAAGTTTCCACAGATCATCTCAGGTTGAGGACGTGGAAACCATTACTATTCTTCCACTTTTTGTGTAGAACTGGTCTGTACCAAGAGAAAATCATTGATTGAATTGATAGAGTCATTTGAGTCATCCAAGTGATAATGTAAGTTTCAGAATAACGACAAAAGTATCCAGGTTAACACTCCAACTTATCGCTACCCAGACAAGTGCTGATTTGCAATAGTCCCCTTTTTCAATAACTTTTTGAAATAATTTGATAATGTTTATTTTTTCTAAATGAATAATGGCAGATGACTGCGTCACAGACAGTCTCCGAAATATCTGTATCCTGTACTCTCTTGTTGATATGCTATGTGTATGGGGATGAACACATGGATATGCACAATGATATATCTTATTTAGGCTCAACAACGACATTATATGTTTAGAATGATTGCTGGTACGATGCTCATCTATTATAGCTATTTGGTTCATTGCAGCTGGATTTTTGAGGACCTATCCACATCGCTGACCGTAGTATCATTTTGTAATCTCCGCTTCAATATCAATAACTAATCAAAATCATGAGAAATAATTTAAATGTTAATTGGATCGTATTTTTGTTGCTCTTGGCACTAGTTCCTAACTACAGATTCTGAAGCCAAACCCTTGAAGACTTGACCTCCGCAAAATTAAGCATGTACATATTTGGTACCTGACCGTGATGCAATTGTAATCAATTTGGTCTCGCAGAATTAATTTTCTGTACTACATTCTGGCTCCATTACACGCACCCAAAACTGTGTCATCGTAGTTGATTAAATTGAGTAAATGCACTTCTGGGAGAGAAAAGACATTTTCCGTCATATAAAAGATCTTGGCACCATATGGGGGGAATATTCAGACCAAACAGGTTGGGAGATAATTTCAGGACACTGACCACTTTGGGAAATAGACCGACATGCATGTATGCAACGACATTGAAGCAATGCACTGTAAACAACTATCAGAAAGATTAATCAAACACACCAGTCTTCTGAAGAAAAACAGGGGACACAATACCCGTACTAAAGCGCACTTTGCATACAACTGATGTATGTATTGTTGTATGACATAGTCGAATATTTCATCTATAATCTCCAGAACAAATGGGTCATTGAAAAAAATCTGATATAAAAAAGCTTGCCTCATTTTTTTTGCCTTGGAGTATATATGTATGACTATTGATCCGTAGGTGAATCAGGTGTTGATATTAGCATCCTTAATCATTTTCCTTCTGGATCAAAGGATTCCATATGCTGTTCAATTCTATATCAATTCCCAATGGGTTTTTTTTTCTCACTTTTCTTCATGTCTTTGCCGTATGATACTAAACATTCCCAGTTAAAGTTAACGTCCAAACTTTTAGAAACCATCAACCTAATCCGACAATGACATTTTCTTTACTTTTTTCATTGTGTCTGGTGGGGTTATCACTGTATATGTCACGCGTAAAGGCGATTGCAATGGGTTTGGAAGGTTCGAAATTTGAACATTTAATTCTTATAATAATTTGTTTTAGGTTTAATTTACAACATTATTTTATTTTCAATTTGTCCTTTGGATTTGTGTCTTGTACCATTCGCTCTTGCTTTTTAAAGATCGGATTTTTTGAGTGATCATGGCCCAACGAAATGTAGGAGAAAAAAATTCATTGATTGATCATTTCTCTTTTCCAATGTTTTAATTGATCATCCCCAGCACGACATACTCCTAAAAGACGTTGGTCGTGCGACTGTTTCTATTGGAGGACTCACCAGACCTGTCTCCTTTCCTTTTTACATCCACTTGTTCGTTTTTCATGAAAATATTATTGTTGGTGATATTATTTTGACAATAACATTCCCTACTCATGTATTTTATACACAACTCCTTCAGACTACTTGTCTCTCCGTTCTGAACCTTCACGTCGCCAATGTTTTACAAAAAAATATTTTCCCTTTGAGTTTCTTCTTTATACACTTATGTGAAATCAATGATTGTCGCAGCTGTGCAATTTCTCATATGACAATGCAGAAAGCAAGTCGTTTGTGATTGAAGGACTGTTTTTTATGTGTTGGATCTTTCAAGCGCTTCACGGAACGAATGATAGATGCCATCGTTTTTAGGCAATTAGCCGTGTCGAAAAGGTTCGATATCTGACTTGGGCCACGAATAAGAGAAACATATATACACTTGATTTAGAAAACTTAGAAACAGATCAGTGTAGTACATAGATATATCAAAAGGTCCGTAGGCATTTGATTCAGTGCAGTAGATTCCCGTAATCGATCATCTTTGGGGATTTCAGAGTATTGTTATGGCGGATGAATTTGATTCAAACTGTATAAATGGTATCATTCGAGAATAACAAATACAAATGCAACAACCAAATTTCAAAGTTGACCCCAGTATCTAAAATGCGTAAACAAACTTTGAAATAGGCCAAAGGCATTTAAAAGAATGCTGCTTGCAAGGTGTAGAAAACAGCAACCGAATTTTTTAAAAAAGCCAATAAAATTTTCAAAAAATATGGCTATCAATGTGTAAAACGCAATCGAATTTCGAAATATGCCGAGCAAATTACAAAATACGTCATGGAAATTACAGAACACGCCAAGCAAATAAAAAACTTACTCTACGTATGTGAAATCAATGTCGTCAAAGGTATACGATGTCTCATATAGCAATTCAAAAAGTAAAGCGTGCATTCAGGATTTCAGTGGCGTAGTTCCGTGAACCTCCGTTATTACGGTACCATTGGAGATTCAAAAGTGATGTTATAATGAATTTATCGTATAACAGATAGTTTCAATTTGTATTAATAATGCAAATCCAAGAAGTACAAAAATGCGGCAACCAAATTTTGAAGCACGTCAAGCACATCTAGCGAAAAAAAAGCAACTAAATTTCAAAACACGCCAGGGAAATCGTAAAATACGCCAAATAAATCAAAAACAAACGCCACTTATGTGGAATCAATGTTGGCGCAACGTGCGATTTTTCTTAGACAATGCTAGAGGTAAAAAGTTCCTGATTGAAGGTCCTGCTGTTATGTAGAGGATATTTCAAGAACTACACAAAATGGACATAGATGTCATCATTTGGGCACTTATCCGTGTCGGAGAGGCTCAATATTTGAGTCAGGTCTTAAATTGAACAAAATGAATTCACACAAGTGGGATTTGCGATGGCAAAAATATTAGCAGCACGAAAAATTGGACCGACGGTCGTCACTCTAAGATGGCAAGCCTTTAACAGTGCAAGGTAAACCATCAGAGGCAAGAAGATCCCATTATTCCGAAGAAGAACCAATGTATCCTCCTGATAGCCATTTATGTTGCTGAAACAGGGAACCTAACCATGAGACAGACCTGCAAACTGAAAAGCATATCACATGGAGATCACAACACAGCAGAGGGAGAAAAAAGAAGTCCAAGATATCATAGAATCCATTGGAAAATCCAAATGGCAATGGGCTGGTCATGTTGGAAGGATATCAAACAAGGGATGGACATCATGACTCACAATATGGATCCCCAGAGATCATATGCACAACTGAGATCGGCAGAATACATGAGGAGACGAGCTAAAAAATTCAGAAAGTATTGGCTTTGCAACGCCTGTGATAGAGAGGTGTGGTGAACCCTTGGGAAGAGATATGTCCAACAACGGACGATAAAAGACTGATGATGCTGCTGCTGATGATGATCATGATTTTTTGTCGGTAAGGCAGCTGTCACAGAAAGATAGACAGAGAGAATAAATTATCCGAGTTCCAGTCTAGATGGAAACGTATTCTTCATTTCATTTCGATACTGCTTGCAAAGAATTGTGGATTGATGAAATTTCGAAGCAACTTTAATTAATCCAAGCCTGGCTCCCACTGGACCAAATCTTACACTTACTCCACTTTTGACAGATGATGATTACTGCAACTTTTTGCACTGTATACACGATATATAAAATAGATTTTCAAAGATGTCTCATAGTTTGAATGCAACTACGATGAAAAAAGCCTTTGTATATTTTGGAATATTTATATGACCTGTTACTTTAGTTCAGTCGGTAAGAGATTCGTCTGCTGATTACTTCGTCGTGATTTCAAGTCGGAAAACGTTAATTTGATTTATCTGTTTGGTTCAACATGATCAGATTGACAAACAGTAAAGAGTTAACACCTCGTAATTTGGTGAGGATTGTTTATGTTGATGTTATTGTTCTTTTTTCTTGTTTCTATTTTGGTGGAAAAAACCTTTATACAAGTTTGAAAACAAGAGAAATACAAGTAAAAATCATATAAACGCCTCGTATGTTAAAAGATGTGTTTAATTGTATAATTGGTTATATGATCATCCTGTTTGAATCCGGTTTAACCAAAAACTTCCAATGGATCAGTCCATTCGAAATTGAATAACATAGCTAATAGAATAATAAAAGGCTGAAACGATTATGAGATCGATGATGTTGAATAATTGTGAATTATACGTAATAGAAACTCCTGAGAGTATGTGTCTGATCACGTATTAAATCAGTTTGAGTTGAGTTCGGACGTCAAAAAACTTAAAATTAGGGCAATAAAAAACCAGTTACTTAATTGAATAACTCTAGGTTCCTAAGTGCTAATCAATCCCTAGATAAAACCATTATTCGTTACTGGTATATACTAGTTGTATCTGATTGGTAATACTTCTCCTAAGAAATTAGTTTTGTGCAGTGGATGGAATTGGCAAACTGAATTCGAAAGTCTGATCGAGACAATCTGTGCTCACTTAACAGTAAATTCGCTTTAGAAACAAATTATTCCCACGTTTTCCCGCCCCAGCTATAGATAAAATATAGGCTGAAGTGAGTGACGCCACTTCAGGTACTTGTCACCAATTATCTGATTTCAAATACTAAATAACATGGACAACCAGGTGGATATAGAGATGCAATAGGTTGATCTTGGACAAGGACGGCTCGAAACGTGGCAGACGAAAGGGCATCTCTCTCTCCCTCTCTCACTCTCTCTCTCTCTCTCTCTCTCTCTCACACACACACACACATACACACGTACATACACAAGCATCATCTGAAGAAATACATTTCTGAGTTTTTAGAGACAAGAGCTTACCGTGCCTAATATAAAGTTATATGGGACATTATTGTCGCAGTCATTTGCTGCTCCAATGGGACCCTAAAATTCCAAAATTTGCTCCTCATTATGACAAGAAAAAAAATTATCATGAATTTTTGTTCATTCTAAATTGGTCCCTTAATTTGTGCCCGGCTGCATTGGTACGAGAGGGACGAGAGAGGCAATCTGTACATTGATTGCTCCTTCTTCCAGTCATTTTAATTGCTTGCTCATAACACGATGTGCAACCTGGACACATTGTATTGAGTAACTAACCACACCAGTTTTGAATCTTTTGCAATAATATCTACAAAGATTCTAATTACAAAAATTGCTGATCAACATGATTAACTTTACAATAGACGTTGAAAGATATTTTCTCTAACTTTGATCCAGGATCGTACCACTCGCATCACATAAACTTTTCATTACATTGGAAAAGAAATATAGCTTTGTCAAACCAGAAACGGATGCTCAAAACTAGTATACGCTAGTGCGTCTTGCAAAAGTATACAGAATTGCCTTATGACTAATAGTAATTGCCTGAAAAATATGCGTAATGTGCTTTCTTAGCGTTCTGTCTTTTAGGGCACACCCTGTATACGATCTGATGTGGTGTTGAAAGATGGTCATTCAATGAGAGAATCTATTGAAACGTGTGTCTTTCATCTAAACGAACGTGAACAAAACGATGAGAAGATGATTATCCTCCGTGTTCACATTGAGTGAAGCCTATTATATCATGGCTGATCACTTGGTCCGTTTTAGCCAACGCTTTGGGTACACTTGCTGAAAGCTTTGTGGCAGCCCTGCCGAAGTCTTTTATACACCAAGCCTTTACAGCGGTCGAAGCCAACAGTATGTGCCAATCCTTTGTTCAACTTTCTATGATCAAGAATCCGATCTTTTGATGATATCATAAGTGCCTCCCGAAGCCAGGTGCAGAAATTCTCGTAGCTAGCTTCAGAATCAAGCCACGTATGTCATTGAGTCGAAAAAGCCAAGTAATTTCTCGAATTACTGTGAATCAAGTGCGTTAACAAGGAAGGAGATGGTGTTCATATCTTTATCATTAGGCTACTAATCGATGAGCATATATATATATATATATATATATATATATATATATATATATATATATATATATATATTGCATGAAGAACCTACTGTCGACTGATCGTGTCTTGGCTATATGGCTTCAACAAAACAACCAGAGACTGTAATTATTATCATAATTAACGCTCCTTTATTCAGGGCTGAACGTTTTTTCAAGTGAGGTAACTTGTTCATTATAAGCTTATGCAATTCTCTTCCAAAGTAGGATTATATCATTCTGGTGGATGGGGATTACTGCATGAGTCAATATATCGCCAAAATTCAACCGTACTGACCGTTTAGTTCTGCGTAGGCCAGAGAAAGATGACAGCCTTTGGGTCTGAAGCAAACGTTTCGATCTTACCTCGTAGTACTGGATGGGATAATGGATAGTCTATAGCTACACTGAAGAGTTGTAATACAACAAAACAGCTGTTTGAAGATAATACGATTACTTCTCTCTCTCTCTCTATATATATATATATAAATATATTGGTTCATATCATTTTGAAAGTATATTTGAAAGATCACCTGTTAATATACGGTTGATGTATCATTTTACCTGGACAATGTAAATAGGAAAAAATGATGAAGAAAATTGGGCATCTAATGTGGGCGCTTTTCACCGTTGACCTAGCAGTCACTGGTATTGCAAAAGCTATACTATCTTCCTCAACTCAAAATTCTTATTTTGTTCACTGAGTATATCCATCGTATTTGTTTCTTCCGACATGGACAATTATATATATATATATATATATATATATGTGTGTGTGTGTGTGTGTGTGTGTGTGTGTGTGTGTGTGTGTAATTTTAGTGGAATTTAACGTTGGAAATTATTTCCTCAAATAAGGAAAAACATAATAGAAAAAGAAGACAAAGGGTATTTAACCAGCACCAGTGAAGACTCCGGTTCAAAGTACATCGTATAACTCAGATTCCCATGTAAAGGCTATCTTGAAAATTGTTTTGCAGCAACTGATACAGGTATTTTAAAGTTATATAAAGAAAATACGAGTTTCGAATGAAAAATCAAATTACATTAAATTATTGCATATACGCACATGTGAGAAATGCTTCCTCATAAAAGTAAGTATCAGTGGTTGAGTTTGAGAAAAAGTGGGTAACTTCAAATGATCCTTTACTTATAAGTCTAACGACATGTAATGATAAGGTAAGGTCATAACATGTTCTTTTTATATTGTCATCTATTTGCTAAGATGAAACCTTTATCTGGGTCTTATTTATTTCGGGTATCAAGCGAAAAAATCACTCTAGAATGGCTCAACCTTCAAAAACAAGAAACTCCAATAAGCCCTGAAAAAAAGGTATTCAACCAATGCATCATCGCAATGGTCTCTCATGGAGCTCAAACATGGGACCTAACGAAGGGCGTGATCCACACACTGAGAATCATGCAACATGCACATGAGAGAATCATGCTTAATCTCACATGTAGAAATCACAAGACAGTGTGGTCTATTAGAGAAAATGCAAGAGTTCATGCTACTATATAAGTCTTTATAAAACTCAAATGGCAATTTGCTGGTTATGTTACAAGAATGCTAGACAACAGCTGGACATTCAGAAAGTGGATCTGCAAAGATCAAATGCCAAAAACTGGCCAACAGAATATAAAAAGGCTGGACTGAATAAGTAAAGAAAATATAGCTTCCGACGCCAAGAATGGAGATGTGTGGCAAATCTGGGCGAAGGTTCAACAATGGATGATAAAAGGCTGCTGCTGCTACTGCTACTGCTGCTACTGCTGCTGCTGCTGATGATGAAGAAGAATGATGATGATTGTGAACTTCTATCATCGTTCAAAGGGAAACATGTGCGAATTCATGTTCAAAAGCTACAGAGGAAAATACACCATAAAACTTGCTTCCCCCTTTAAATGATTCATCATCATCATCATCATCATCATCATCATCATCATCATCATCCGTCTTTTAACGTCTGTCGCTGGACATAGAACCCCCCCCCCAGGATCTGCCACACTTCTGTATCATAGGTGTTGCGCAGCCAGTACTTTCTGAATTTGTCAAGCTCGTCTCTCCATTTAATATTCTGCTGGTGTCAGTTGTGCATGTGATCAAGGGGGATCCACATAGTGAGTTGTGATGTCCATCGGTTGTCTGCCATTCTTGCAACATGGCCGGCCCGCTGTCATTTGAGATTTTTAATGAATCCTATGATGTCTCTGACTAATGTCTCTTCCAAGATGTATTGTACTGTCTTGTGGTCTCTCCATTTGAGGTTGGGCATAATATTTTCATGTGAACGTTGCATGGTTCTCATTTGCAGATCTGTCTCTTAGTTAGGTTCCATGTTTCAGCTCCATAAGTGACTATTGAGAGACTGCATTGGTTATATACCCTTTCCTTTTAGGGTTAATGGGATCCTCTTATTTTTGAAGGTTGGAGCTTGCTGTGCCAAAGGCTTGGCATCCTAGTGTGATTCTTTGCTTGATTTCTTCTTGATAATCTGCAGGTTATACACGGGAAAATATGGCAATGAATGATGTTCATAAGAAAAACTTATTCATGTTTCCTGTCTTCGTAATCATAAATATCAATGGGATGAATGTGCTTGTTGTTCATGCAATATTTCATAACCAGGAATCGACGATGTATTTCAAATCCGGGGATCAAAATTGACGCACCCATCTTCATTTCTAGTTCCATGTTGATTTCTCACAATACTAGCTTTTTTTTACTACAGCTACCAACAAAAACACTGCTTCAAATTTCCAGAGTCTTTTAATGTCCTACAGTGGTCAGGGAGCCGTGGGACATCCTTGACAAATCTCAGTACTAAATCTTAAATGGTATGATTTTTTCCTGTTTCTTTTTAAAGGCATTCATCTGACATAAAATATTTATGACACAATCCTGTATTTTTCATATTTATAAGCAAAGAGAGTATTGATGGAAAAAGGTTTTAACCTGCTAGTGATAAACTTATAGAGAAGATGTCAAGAAACTGAGCAAGATAATAAAGGTATATTGGATGGTTCTGTTTGCATATGTTTAATAATAAAAAGTGTGCGTTCTCATAAACCTGATGGTCATATAGATAGCTGGGAAAAGAGAAGGAATTGTCATATAAATTTTAATGTGAAAAAAAGACATAAATGTCAGAAACACACGCTAATAGAGACTGCCATTCATCTGTCATCCATTACCGAAAGTTTAGGGAACTCAGGGAGAGAAATGACAAGTCTGGTTAGTTACTCGAGAGAAACCGTCATATGATCAACATCTATTTTTGCTGAGGATGATCATTAGATAAGTAATTTCTCCTCCCTTTTCTTTTACAAAGAAGTCAGAAATTTGAAAAAAACAAGCATGAACACTGCAGGCATAAACTGAGTCTATTTAAGCATTACATTAAACTATAGATTCAACTTTCGACTAAAAACCAATTGCACTGGTACGACCAGCTAAAATGATTTGGAAATAAATCTATGTTGACAGTTTTGATTGACGTTTTCTAACGGTACTTAATTCGATAGTAAATATCATTTCTATACATCAAACTTAATGCCGTGAAGATTTTTTATAAAGATTAAGAACTATGACTTTGATGTTCCTCGTATATTGGAATGGGCCACTCAAACTTTGAAAGATTGCGGGTGGCAATATGTTAACCTAGACGGTACTATCAGACGTGCAATGTCATGTAAATTACCATTTGAAGCACCCACCCCAGTCCAACTTTGGAAAGAAACTTTATAGGTCAATACATGGAGAGAACTTTTCGTTGGAAAAGTTTTAAAGTTAGCACAGGTGATCAGGTCAGATTTCAAGCAAAATTGTTCAAAATATGGAGAAAAAAGTGGGAAAACTTGCGTACGAGTGAATTGTTGATGATCTTTCATGAAGAACTAAAGTAATACAATATAACCAGAAGTACGATTGCTATCCATTATTTATAATGGCTGTCATTTAAAGAATCATAAATTTGATATGAACGTTGACATTTCCACCAGAATTATCCGACATATGAAAAATAAAACTGTGGACTTGTGTACTAGTAGGTTTTTTTTTATATTTTCTTCCATATAAAACGATGATACACACAATTTTACCAAAGCTGCATTATATTTTTTTTTTCAAATTTCATAGTTTGGAATTTAGCAAACTAAAATCCTTCAAAACATGATGTTCGAAAACGGGTGTACTGGTAGATTTTTAATTCTCTTTTGTATATAGCAAAGATGAGGACAATCTGATCAGACATTCTTATTTCAAAATCGTCGCCATAAAAACGGAATACAAAATTTATCACTTTCAAAAACAAGAAATTTCAACCAGAATTATACAAAACAAGAAATTTAAAAACTCACACACTTATTGAATTTCATGCCCTTAGCAAAAATCCTCGAGATCTGACTAATTCTCCGGCGATATCTTTTTTTTATATATAGCTACCATAAGCCAAAAAATGCAACATCAACTAATTAAAATTCAACCAGAATTGTACAAAATATTTTTTTTCTAAAAAACGATGCAAAATTTAGCACATTGGCAGATTTCAATGCTTTTTCTAGTGAAATCGGATAATACACTATTTGATCAGTACTGAACTTCTTTAATGTCGAAGGAGCTGAACAGTCAGTTAAATTTGTCCTGTAACCTGACGTTTTTCGTGTCTTGTTGGACATTTCACACAACCCCGGAAACCACTCCATCATAAATATGAAATTTCAACGTCCATTAGAAACTGACGACTAAAACAGTCAAAATAAACACATTAAACATCAATGAATTTATTCGGCTTTTAAGTTGGTCTGACTGGTTGTATCGCTGGTTAGATAAGAATCGAGCACACTCGCTGCACTGAAGAAGCTAGAGGGATGAAATTTCATGCATCAACTCTTTATTAGATCCAGGCAAAAAAATTTGATTAATTAAATCCTCAGTAATGGTTGATTTGCAAAGTGGGTTTATGACAAATTGGTCCAATAGGTCTCTGTCAAGATCCATCCATTCCGTTTTTGATACTCAAACTTTTTAGTTATCACTGCTAAACAGTAAGATAAACAAGTAGACTATACATTGATCACCTCTTTTTCCAAATCTAGTTAATTGCCCCCAACTGAGCAAGCTGCCAAAATTAGGATCAATTTGAAGATGATACTTCAATGATTGTCTTATCTGTTGGATATTAGCACAAACAAACTTGTGGTTTGAATCATGAATAGTCTTGCCGATTTTTCTTACTTATTCTCAAGGCATTTATTCGGCGTGAAACGTTTAGGACACAGCCATGTTTTTCACCCATTTTTTGCAGCCTGACTCGAGAGGATATTCCGAAACTTAAAACAAATTGGAAAATAAAGGGATCTGAATATGCCGACGATATCGTCTTTTTTACTGAGAAACGTCTTAAGCTGAAGTACGGAAGCAAAGAGGTGATCTTGATATGAATTTCAGTAAAACAAATTCCATGAACAACAAATATATCGAGAACGAAGAGAAAACGACCAGAATAGGAGATGCAGAAGTAGACCGCGACATCTAGAGAGGACAACAAATCTCCATGAAATCCTCGAAAGAAGAAATCAGATAAAGAATCACTCTAGGTTGGTGAGTCTGCAAAAGAGCAAGCTCAACTTTCACGAACATGAAAATTCCATTAGTTTTGAAAAGAAAGTTCAACAAAAAAACATTCCTCCCTAGAGTTATCTATGGAGCTGAAAGATCGACATTCAAACAGAGAACCATGCAACGTGTGCAGAAGAGAATCACGCTAGACACTATTGACCTGTATAGTATATTAAAAAAATGACTTGAATAAGAAATATCATAGAAACAATTAGAAAACTCTAAAGGCGATAGGCTAGTCACGTAGCGAGAATATTAGATAACCTAGAGATCATATGCAAAACTGTAGTCGGTCTTCGGGGAGGTCAAAATCCAATGACAGACACTGAAAGGCTGATTATGATGATGTTTTTCATATATATTTGCAAAGAGCGTAAGTGTAGAACAGGTTTAAAGCCTCATGGGGAAGTGATTATGTTATAGACTTGCACACGTATCTATGATAATAAGTAACCCTAGTTAGGGATAGTAGAAATGCCAAGCGAGGGCAGACGCTTATAAGTAGATTATATTTTACCAATTTTCCCAATAGGTAAGGCCTGCCTACCTATCTGCTTAGAAATTTGAAATTAATGTTTTTTTGCAGGCCCAAACACTGACTTTTTCCATCAGATAGAAATATGTAATTAGGGATTTCCGTTTGCCGGGCTTGCTTTTATCTATTTATGAAAAAAAAAACTCTCCCAGCAATTTTCTCCTTTTAAGATCCGGGAACCGAAGTAAAAAAACAATTTGCAATTGCAGTTTTGTTCGTCTTATCTACCAATAAGATATGCCAAATGTGTTTCTATATTCTTGTTTTTTAACCCCAAAAGAAGATAATCATCCTTTTTTTTATCTGAGTGTTACATTCCAAAGAAGATTTATTCATTTTTCCGTTGTTTGTGAGGAAAACATGATTTTTAAAATGATATTCAAATCGAGTGACTATTTCCTCAATTGGAGTAGCTTCAAATCTTCTCTGTATATTCTAAGCTTTTAAGTAATTGCAATTTCAAATGCGAAATAACTTAAATAGTGTCGTCTTTTTCTAAGTCATTATTTAAACTAGATGCATAAAATCTTTTGCTTTGCTAGAGGGAAAGGAATTTTGAAGGAAGATCGAGAAATACGAAGACTTAGCTCTTTTCCATAATTCTTTTTCTTCAGCTGTATCGGTTCACTCATATCAGTCAAATAACCCAAAGCAAGAATCACTTGAAAACTGCTTCTATCCAGTCCTCGAGCAGCAATAATACTTGGTCTGCAGTTATGGAAGGAACGTTTTTTTTGGGGGGGGAGGGGGGTTTGAAGCACAAGAGAAAATTCAGATTCAGTGCTCAGCTTTGGGTCATCAAGGTCAGTAACATTAAAACTAACGTTTTCAAAAAGCTCGTTGATTAAAACAGCGCTTTTCTTTTCAAGTCGTCTAGAAGAATATTTCTTTCGAAAACATTTACCGAAAAATGGAATATAGTATAATTGATAATCCCCCTGCCAACCAATTAAAATATTTGGAGAAAAAAATTAAAAAACACACACGATGACGGGACAATTATTTTGTGGAAGAAATACATTTAAAAATAGTATAATCAGCTTAATGAATTAGTGGTCTATCACGCACACGTTATAAGTGATGTCTAGTGATCTATCCTAGGAGAAATAGTTTTCTTTTTGTTACGTTACATTGGACAAATTATATCTTTACTCAGTTTTACTTATAGATTAGATTCATAGCCAACTGCTAAATTATTTATTTCCTACTCGATTTAATACAGATTATTTTTTTGACGACAAGGGTAAAATAGTGTTAGATAATGTCTCATATCCCAAACTGCGAGCCAACTTCACTTGTTTATTTCCTTCTCTTTATTCCCAAGAGATTTAATCGATTGTTTCTGATCCCACGGCCCAGCCTCCCACAATATGTCATTGAGATTCATCGAGAACTTTTGACTTGAACAGATAGACAGAAACACTAACGGACATGAATGAATTTTTATACTTCTAACAACGAAGTTGGGAGAAGTAAGATAAGAAATACGTAGATCTCAACTTTGTTTTGTTTTGTTTTTTTCGGTTTTTCCAATCGTTTCTCAGTTGACTCACTGCAGGTGAATAAATGTAGATTTTATTGTTCTCAAAGCAACAAATAGCCTTATCTGTTTTCTTTTCTTTGCAAATGCCATATTTAGCATACCCGCACACAGACGCTTATCATTTAAGCAACGACGATGCCTGGGAATATTTTATTTAAGTTTTCCTATAAAACCAGTTTACTGATACCGTCAAAAAATTGCAGATCTAGCTTTTTCCAATCATTGGCTATTTTGGTGAATTCATGTCAGTTCAATAACCCTTGAAACGAATCATTCCTAAATACTTTGTATTCAGTCCTCGAGTAGCTGTTATCCTCTGTCTGCAGTAGTGCAGGAAATTACAATTAGTTATTTTTAAGCGCAAGAGAGAATTCCAATTCAGCGTTTAACCTTAGGTTATCAAGGTCAGAATCGTTCAATACACTCCTGGGACTATCTTTGGTTTGACGAGTCCAAACTACACCAACGTGAGACTGGCTTCAAAATGGCTAAAATTCGATAGATTCTATTTCTCGATACCTATACTCTGAAACCCTATGCAAAGGCTCCAAGAGCTATAATCATACAACATACTGGTCAGATATTAAGACAATAATTAAGAAGATGAAAGCCATCAATTAGAGCCGTCCACTAAACTCTCATCAAAACTTTCAACATGAGTTTCTCTCAGTTGAAATTTGATCAGATTGGCTGGCTGGCTGGCTGGCTGGCTGGCTATATATGCATCATGCCTAGAAGCCGCACCAATGGAGCAACAGGGCTGAAAATTTCAACATTAACTCCAAATCATCTCAACGCAAAAGTCACTTGTTTTTTAATCCCCCTTGATAGATTCTTGATGGGAATTCCAGTTTGCAATGTATTTTATGTTAAATTTGACCCTTCTTTATGCTTTCTTGATTTTGAAAGTTCAATCTTATCCATTGATTACTTTTCGTTCCAATTTCTGATTATTCCCCAAGACAACATATCGCCAACATATATATTTTTAGATGACGTTTTCAATTGAGTGACTGACAAGATATGTTTGTGTTTGTTTTAAGATACTAACGTTGTTGTTCATCATCATTCCGTTTAGGTATGCAGTTATTTAGAAATTAAATGTTCTTTAATTGTATGTATATATATATATATATATATATATATATATATATATATATATATATATATATATATATGGAATGAAATAATTATGACTTAAATTACAGTAGATATTTTAGACTTCACAGTTTGACTCAGTCGGTAGAGGAGTTGCTTACCAATCGTTTGATCACATGTTGAAATCATGGTTGATAAATGTTAATTACATATGTTGGTTTGCTTTAACTTGATGGAACAATAAAGTAGTGAAGACTTTACTCTCCTGAAGAAATAAGGATTGCTGTTCCTGTTATTCACCTTCAACCCCCGCTTGAACTGGAGTTCGACAAAATGCTCAGTTTCTGAGAAACATAAAAAACAAGAAAAAGCTTATTTACGAAATATAAGTAGTAGACCACCTGCACACGAGACAGATACATCAAAATCGAATCAGAAAGCAGACATACAAAATTACTATTGAACCTCTCGTCTGGCATTTTGTGAATATCCACAACAAAAAATAGTCGAAAATCCTAGACAGTCCAAAAAAAAAAACATACGTATACAGACATAATTTTCTGGAGTAAAATGTTTTGAAATATAAATGCTACTAATAAACTTCTTGAGAAGCCCAAACAAAATGGCGATGGTTAAGAATTATCGACAGAGATGGTCAACAATATACAAAAAAAGTTCCAAACAATTTTCTGGAGATTTTGAACCTAAACAGTTTGTATCAAGTCACACGATGCTATATAGATGAGTTTCAAATTCGGAAATGAACTGAATGAAATACTCAATTCTATTTTCAGGCACAACAACTCTCAGCTGACGGTATGTAAGCAACTGAATTGGAAACCATTCAATTGGAAAATTTTCCACCGTATTCTCCCTAAATTTCTCCTACAGATTTTCATTTTTCAGCTTTTAGAACTTGATATAAACTTCCATGACAGGGGAGTCGTAGTCCATGCTTTTACTGAGGTTGTGACCACTAAACCAAGATAATTCAATGAAGATAGCATTCGATCATCAAGGGATCGTTGATGAGTTTTATTGCTCCAAATGATTATTGATTGATTTTATGATGATTTTATAGCTTATAGTTTACATCATCCTTGATTTTTTCGTACTCCAAAACTAGAGTTGTCTTCCCATAACAATGACAATAACAGCTAAAGAAATCTCTACCGAAATTAGGGTTGTGAAACGATGTATGAAATTATCATTACCTTTGCGTGATTCCAACTCACAATCAACTGATTGTGGAAGCAGTCTTAATGACTATATATATATATATATATATATATATATATATATATATATATATATATATATATATATATATATATATATCTTAGGAATAAATGAACTGAGGCTTATAGGATTATCTCTCCATCTAATTTGCTGATTTCTGACCAAATTTAAAAACAAACAACACAAATATATAACGTTTCACTCTCACGCATTTTTGCTCTTAAAAATGATGCAAAAATAAGATCAACAAAAACAACTTTCTGTACATGCAAAGAACATTTCATGCACTAACTTTTCGATGTAAACAACTGGAACTTTATTTCCATACAAACTATCAACTTCTCACACATTCATCCACTTCATGTCAGAAACGGCTCAAAAATAAAAAGCAATCCAACGATTGCATCATTTAGAGCAATAATACTATATGTATTTGCTTTTGTAATTCTTAGTTCACTTGAAGATTTAGAATCACGAGGAAATTATAGAGAAGTAACTTATTCATCGATTACACTTCTTGGGGATTTTTTTAATTCATGAACCTGAATATTGCATTCTATTGAAATTCATCGGTTATGTGACGGTTTCATATTCAGTGAGCGAGCGGACGTGTTTCCTCTTTGTTTGGAATTTGCTCCGATTAATCAAGATGGGTTATTTATTCATTTATTTATTTTTTAAATTTTTGATAGGGAAGGAATCTTCCACAACTGCCTGATGTTTTGAGAGGTCTTGATAATGCTTAAAATTACTTTACATTTTGCCCTTCCAGGATTTTTTTCATTTTTTTAGATAAATTTATTTATAAAAATGAGTAATATTGTAAACATATCTGGAAAATAGCCATTCTAAACCAAAAAGGGTAGATGCAAAACAAAATTGAAGAATAATATATCTATAAACTATCGCAGAACTTTTACTTCCGGGGATAGGGATTGAAAGTTATTAGTGAAATTTCAACAACGGAATTCAATGGGCTATTGTACATTTAAAAGTCAATATAGGATACGTTACTGGAATATTTGACATTTACAAGCCTTTATTGGACAAGTTATCGAATTATGGGACATTTACAAGTCATTTTTTGACAATTTATCTGAATATAGGATAATCATGAGCTTATACGGGACACATTATTGGAATATAGGACATTTACAAGTCAGTATTGGCCAAGTCATTGGAATATTGGCCATTTACGAGTTGATATAGGACAGGTTATCGAGGTCATCATCATCATCATCGTTATCATCATCAACGTTATCATCATCATCATTTTAGCGTCTGTCGTTGGACATAAACTTTCCTCGAGATTCTCCAGACCTCTGCATCATGGACATTGTTGAGCCAGTACTTTCTAAATTTATCTAGCTCATCATGGCAGCTCATTTTCTCACCCACAGGTTTGCACCTGATCCCTGGGGAACCTCGTTGTGAGTCATGATATCCAGCAGTTATCTGTCGTTCTAGAAACAAGTCCAGCCCGTTGCTATTTGGGTTTTTTTACAGTGTCTATCATATAAACCTTTAGTTATTTGGATAAAGAGCATTTAAAAGTCAATGTTGGACAAGATATCGGTATGTAGGACATTTACCAATAGATATTGGATATAGGACAATGTGTTGAAATTCAGAATTGTTCTATTAAAAGTAGAGCAGTTTGCAAAACAGCTAGAAATTGAGGTTCCTTTTGGGACACACTCTATCTCAATTTAACACATTTGAACTAGGATTGTACCTTTTTTCTTTTCTAGTTATCATTTCTACTTGTCTCGACTTGCCACCTATAATTTGCCGATTCGGATTGCTTTTAGCTTTTGAGGAAGGCCACCTTCCTTGGTCACAGCTCTGCTTAATTTAGATCTTATTTTTCTGTAACCATTTATTTGTTGGATTTTTTGCAATCTTAATAGCAAGCACACCACAATAACAGTACCACCCACAAAGAGCACTGCTGGCAATACTAAAAGTCGATAGAAGAGTAATTCTTCATTTCCAGCGTCTTCGGAAGATCGGAATACAGGAGAAATCCATTAAACGGCTACCATAAATTTCTACGTATTGGATTAAAAGAAACGCGTCATGACAGTCACTAATTGAAAAACTGTAGCTTCAAAATTAGAAGTCATATAAAAATATTCCATCGACGAATAAATGTGGCCAGAATGAATTATATTCATGACATTCCTGGCTTTCTCCACAAGAGAACAAAAAAAAAAAGATATCGAGAAACACTTAGATTCTCCAGACGATAATAACTAACTCTACCCGTCAAAATAAGCCCCCCACCCCAAAAAATAAATCAAAGAAGCTTTTTTTTCCCAAAAGTAAGAAAATATTTTTAGAAAAGCTGTAGTGGAGTATACGTGCCGTTTCCAATCCTGTAGAAAAAACAGTATGGCCAGGAGCGATGGAAAACACATATAAGCACTGGACCACATGTAAAGGAGGAGAGAATCTTTGCCACCACTGGTGGCTTTAGTGCTTCAAACCTTTGCCACATTTGAGAACTACAGTTATACATGGTTTGACTTCGCAAACGAAGATTTTTGCAAGTTTTCCCGGAGGTGCAGGACCTTAGACAGCGAGGCCTCTACGCAGGATTTCTTCAAGTCAGTACAACGGAGTTTTAAGAAGTGCCACGTGCACAGGGATGACACTATACCTTGAAACTAAGGGTTTGCATCCTATGGTCTAACTAAAAGGCATGGATAAGATCGAGGTCTCTTGTTCGTAGGTTTATAAGTTTTGTCTCTTCTTGTAGATGCCCAAGCTAGCTGTTGGTGTCTGCCGACCCTTTTGTGGGACACTTTGGTTGTGAAATGGGTAGGTGAACCCAGGATGAGGACACTCTGTTTATGAAATACCGAGTATTCACAATGATTTTGCAGATAAGATTGATCATGTATCTGATCATACAAATAAGCACACATACACGTACACACATGCATACACACAGACAAACGCACACACGCACACGTATACACATCTCATGAACGGTGCAATTTTCTTGCTTCTCTGTCTGTATCCAAATGTTTTTTCCACTTAAAGGTAACCTACGAGCCAATAAAAAAATATCCTACGTAATATATAGTTTACTATCTCATGTTGGAAAAATTACATTCATGAACAATTTTAAGGATGACTTAAAATACTTTTAGTCTATTTTGGATAGAAAATAGATTAATAGGGCTATTTTGGGAGTTACCAGATTAAATATATTGAAAGATTCAGGAAAATAGATAACATGTGTCTGGTATAAGTTTCTCGGTACTGAAGAGCTTCTCTTTTTTTATTCCAAGTTCCATACATATCCATGATTTTAACGAATATATATATATATATATATATATATATATATATATATATATATATATATATATATATATATATATATATATATATATATTAATGACGAGTACGTATTTTAATGCAAATTGTTTACACCCATAAAGGCATTTCGAAAGGAACTCTGCCAACGTAACGAGTATTTTCCGTTGCTTTTATAAAGGAGAAAAATCATCTGATAAAATGCAAATAAAGTTAGACCCTACTTTTTGAGAGTTCGATTTACACCTTTTTTTTTTGTTATTTTTTTTTCGTGAAAAGATAAAATCGTGACTACCTTTTCGTTATGCATTTTAGAGGCTGAGCAAACCTCTTTCCCTCTCTGTTATACATCCCTGTCTCCTATCCCTCCCACTGCCATGTTCTCCGATTGC
>OY735221.1:3762721-3785221 GCA_963457665.1 Thysanoteuthis rhombus
TCGCTTCAAACCCGGAGGTCAGTATCCTTCCGCTGAGCCACGGAACTGGACGGTCAATATGGCTGATTTTAAGTGATATATTCTATTTCTTAAACTATTGAGATCACGCGTATGCGACCCCAGTTGTCAAAATTTCTTTTTTCCCTTCCTCACACACATTCCTTTGGCCAAGCATATATCCCTAGAATTACATACCACAAAAAATACGTTCCTTAAGAGAGAAAAAATTACGATTTCCACGACTGTTAACGAGAGAAATCATAAGTGATTCTTTCTAGAGAGGATCGTTGGCTGTTTACCATGCCAAGGCGTCGGGGGATTTAAAAAAACAAAAAACAAAAAAAAATGGACTGCTATGTCATCAGGGCTCCTCTGCAGTATTGAGTTCAATATTCTTATACTTCAGTTTTTAGCTTAAATTGAAACCGAAAGCTTTAGTACCTTTTATACGAGGATAGTATCCAGATGATTTTCAAAGCAAGCAGATCTGATATTCCCACTTAGGAGGATGGCGTAACACATTCTTACCTACTCTCTTTTTCTTTCAACTATGATAAGTATATTCTAAATACAAACCATGGAATTATATAGTAAGAAATCATAAACCAAAGGCAACATTCACACAGTCAACATCAAGATAAATTATTGGCTAGCTTGATTTTGATGTTTAATTCATTAAAACTGCACCAGTTTTGGTAGACAACCGCAAATTCAATCACCATCATCATCATGAGTCTTTTATTGTCTGTTGCTGAACATAGACCTTTCCCTAGATCACCCACACTTCTATTATGGATGTTGCAGAGCCAATACTTTTTTTTATACTTATTTGATCAGTTGAGCCTTATTATATTATGTTCAATTTGTTTGTTTTTGGGGGGAATTTCCAATTGAAGCAGATTTTAGAGGGGTCCAAATTATCATACAAGATTATGCTAAGTCGGTTCCGTAGTTTGCGTATGTGCGTGTTTTTTGTTTTTCGTTTTTTTTTTTTTGTTGTTTTTTTCTTGAATCTGACTTTTTATCGATGAAACAGAAGGCAAGAGAAGTAACTTATCAACCTTTTTCTAAATTTTTTAATTGATCACCCCCAACTCATCATGCTGTAAGACGTTGTTCACATGACGTTTTTTATTCAGAGACGAAACAGATCCGTCTCCTCTTCGAATAATCATTCCACGAAAGGAAGCATACAAGTTCCATCATCGTCCATTTTGTCGCAGGTGTAACCTGATGATCGCCTTCTTATTGAAAACATTTCTTTTTTTGAGAATCCATTCAATTGAATAAATCACGTAAACCGAAATTTGTTTCCGTAAATTGATATAGAACCAATTTTGTTGCTTTGAAAAATGTTCTTAAGGTCTGTATAATGCTGCTCCTTTAAGTGCATGCGTATATCTAGATTACTTATGTAAATTTGTGGTCCCTGATCAGATGTTATCAGTGATCGTTGATTTCCTATTTTGTCAGGTTGATATTCAAGTGACATCTGAGAATGGAATGGCTTGTCATATGGAAATATAGATAGGCAACACAAAAAAGAAAATGTAAAAATTAAAAATTCCATTCTGAATCTTTGGCTAATTTTAGTTGCAGACCGACTCCTTGTCCCAGCGATCATGATAACCTCATCTTCTCAAGACGTTTTGGCAAACTGACAATCCTCAATGGAATTTTCCTGCATAAATTCAAAGTTTCTTTGTAGCTTCGGAGCCAATCAATGCGTAATTTTTTATCTTTTTTCACTTGTTGTCCTAAACCTTCCTTCATTTCAGACTCACATTTTCCAGGAACTCTTCTAACCTGCACTCTGCTTACTTACTTGACTTTATACTAATCCAACAAAAAGGTTAATTCTATTTTTTATTAGCTTTTTTCCTTTTGATCACTCCGTTACATTCATAAATGAAAAGCTACAAATTGACTGATTACTCAACCAAGAGAAACGCATTTTTAGCCTAAAAAAAATATGTTCTCTACTCATCTTCGTTGCCCATGTATTGAGATCTTTAAGAAAAATGCTACAGCGATAGATTTTTTAGATTGGTTGCATAAATTAGCTTGGTAAAAATGTTTTCAAAATACCGAATAACTAGCAATTCACGCATGATGGAAATCCAAGCAGATGAAGGAAACAGAATAGTCACATCGTTATATCTAATAGATTATCTCTAAGTATAGTAACCCTAACATATGAGTAGACAAGAATATTCAAGATATTGTTCTCAGAACTACTTTACTTCCAGCAATAGGTCTGCACAAATTGGTACGAACCTCTCAGATCCCCTCATCGCTTCTAGATTTTCTGATTCGACGTTTTACCACGAGGTCATGTTTTTAAGTCTTATCAACCTTAATTGATGAAACATTTTCTTTTAATTTTTGAAAATAGTCGATCTGTCTCATGGTTAAAAACATATTCATACGGGTGTCAGAATGAAACTGATAAAATCCAAGATAGTCGCTTGATCGGAGTATTGATTAAAATTGAGACCTAATTAAGATTCATTTATGCACAATGCAATCCCTGCTTGTTTCCCTATCTTTGACATCAAATAATATTGTTGGCTTAAATACCTTTTAATCATTCAATCCCTTATCTTTGCTGTTTTCATTACAACGTCTCGTTTGATGACATTCAGGCCTTGATTGACTGCTTGTGGTTCCTGCATACACGCAAAACAGTTTTCCGAAGAGCTTACACTACTGCCATTGTCTGGGCCGGCCTAAAGTAACGTCGCTCGGTACAAGTGCAATGGGGCGTTTGTCATGGGCCTGAGACGGTAACATTCCTTTGGATACAAATGGAAAAGGAGAAAACGAATCAATCAACCAGAATAAAAACAGATTTTTCTTGAATCGAAAACGCGGAACAGGAGAAAGTAGACCACTACATCAACTTAGGACAATAAATCTCCATGAAATCCTCGAAAGAAAAAAAATCAGGGGAAAATCATTCCGAGATAGCAAAGCAAGCCTAACTTTCAAAAACAGGAGAATTCCATTCGTCCTAAAAAGAAGTGTATTATCTTGATAGTCTTCTATGGGGCTAACACATGGAACCGAACCAAGAGACAGGCCTGCAGACTGAGAAGCATGCAACGTTCACATGAAAGAACTGTGCTTTAACCTGACAAGGAGAGTTGACAAGACAGCACTGTATATCAGGGCGAGAATAGGAGTCCAAGACATCATAGAATCCATCAGAACACCTAAATGGCAATGGGTTGGTCATGTTGCAAGAATGGCAGATAGCTAATGGACATCACGGCTCGGATCTTCAAATACGAGACGAGGGAATGACCGAGATAAATTCGGAAATAGTTACTCCGTGACACTCACGATAGAGAGTTGTTGCAAATCATTGAGAACGTCTACGTCTTACGATGGACGTTGAAGGACGGATAATGATGATTAAATACTCACATTCGCAATGGAACTAGAATAAACGATTGGCAGTTGAAATTCACATGACAGACAATAAGCTCATTTAAATGATTGATTGTAATTCAAAATATTGATATCTGTTGTCTTCTGCCAGAAATAATGTATTTCACCATTGTATACTGCCGCCGGAATATACTTGCTTTAAGGTTGGTTGTGTGTTACATTCACTACTCCGACTCTAAGTCAATGAGTCCGAAATATAATAAGATTTCACAAGTTCCACATTTCATGTTAATAACGTCTGCTTCGTTAAGTTCCGGGATCAATGTCTTCCTCACAGTCAAACTGAGAGTGGGAGATGATACCCAATAATGTTTGATATAAATCAGTATAACATAGTACATACATACGTTTTTTATATCACTGTGAAACATAAATATATCAAATAATACAATACTTTGAATGTTGCCGTAGCTCAGCGTGGCAATGGGTGCCAGGAACTCCTGTACATGAGACAGGGGTGGAACTTTTGGTATTGGCTGGGGTAACGTGTATCCATACTTATCAATTTGTAATCTTTTGTTCTCTCAGTATCATCAAATATGGACATTACTGTATACCAAGTTCTCCGAACATACCCCTTACGTATACCTAGTTCCAATAACACATTTCGATCTGTACCAGTATGTATTTTCTATTTAAGGATTCTGAACTCTTGATGCCGATGTTTTCTTTCTATAATTTAATTATCCCAATGTCAATCATTTGGCCAAAAAAGCAAAGTACTTCTATCGCTCATGTGCAGGGGACGAACGGTGATTTGTCCAATCCTTAATCACATTGAATGAAGCAACGCTAATCAGCCATTTCGTTTAGGTTTTTACTTATTTCATTTGCTGGAAACAAACTCTCAAATAATGAACTGTAATTAACAAAAGCCAAAGAAAACCTTCGGTCATAGACACCATTTTGTTTTATTTTACGTCAAACCGAATTTTTTTGCAGTTTCGGTTCATTAAGTCGATCGCAAACCAGATATATCATGTGTAATTGGAATATTTTTCTGGGTATACCCGTACCATCAAAATTGACAGAATATATTGAATATATGAATAGGCATTGCGTTTTAAACAGGTTAATAAAGAGGACAAAAAAATTCCAAGGGACGCAACCCTCCATTTGATTGTCAAGTAAGTTATATCCCTTCAGTAACAATATGTACTTAATTGATTTCAGATGTAACAACCAAAAAAATATATACAAATACGAACATATACTAAAGGGATCATTTCTAAGTTGATTTTATATTTTTGTCTTGTATTCATGTCTGAAATGATCCTATATGTAGCTCTCTTCAAAAAATTTCATTGGAGTTCGAAAGGAACTTTAGAAGATATGGTCCGAATGTTCATGAGTGAATACATATAAATCTATCAAAATAGGTCTGTTGTACAAATGATTCCTCTTATTTTGTTTTTTCGCCAAAGTTGGTTTCCTCAAGACATGTTTGGATGAAGATAAGTTGGGCGAAGCTTCGGAATAAAAAGAATCATATCTACAACAGACTTTCTGATTTCGTTATTTCACTCTCATGATGTCGAATTACAATAATCATGATCGATACAGTAATCAGACAAGTATATAGAAAAATGAAAAATATCTCCGAATCAAAAAAAAAATCCCGAAGCCATCCTGAACTATGTTTGATTCTTTCTCTCCAATGCTTTTGAATAAATGATCTAAATTCAGCAGAAACTTTTGGATCCATCGTGTGAGTAGATACTTGGTTGGCAGAAGTAAATGAACACACACTCACGTGGATATATAATATATATAATAAACAATATAAAACAGGAAAACGTCGTTACTTCAGTTATTCATTAATTGTAGATTGTATCAATGGCTTTAGAAGGATCAATTGAAATTTCTATGTAAGTGCTCATCAAATAATTCAGTTCTCTAAAAGTGCTTATCGAGAATGTAATTTAGGAACTTTTATCAAGTTCAAGAAAAAAGTTCCAATTGAAACTCTTTACAGTTAAAATCATATACAATCAGAAATATATTCACATATATTCTAAAACCTTTGACACATATATCACTGCCTTTTTTGTTTGATAAAATACTTCATATTAGGAAATAATCTAAATTGAAAATTGCATCTGACGGACAGGCCAAGGGACTTGAACGTTCTGCTACGCCCTCAATTCTACGCCTACTATGACGTTTTCTTGCCCCGATGCCAAAATTGAAAAAAGAAACCGTCACACTAGCAATGTATTTTCGTAGCATTCCTCATTGAGGGTAATGAGTGAAGTCGGGAAACGTGCGATCAATGAATTAGTAACTTTCTCGTTTTTTGTTGGGCAGTGATCACTTAAAAAAGTTGGAAATTTCGAAATAAATCAACACTGCAAGACATAAACTGGTAGACCAATTAGCAAAAAAGTAAATTATAGATTGGCCCTCCCTCTAAAAACCCGTTTTTGTTGTTAGGGGATAAAAACAAAACGTATTTGTCTATGCATAAGGAGTAAATGATAAAATTTCCGTTGTCTTGCTCTATTGGTCTAGTTCGTGTACGTAAGGAGTACATAGGCACCCAGCCAGCCAGAACAAGTTAAAAACTGTGGAAATTCATGTTGACAGAAGGGGGTTGAGTGTTTGTAATAAATACGCATAGAAGGTAAAACAATTTAAAACGAAAAAAAAACATTGTTTAGATCAGTTTTTCAAAAATTGTAATGTTCACCTAATACTTAAAAAAAGATTAATCAAACTTGTTTTAAAAGAATCTCGTCAAATAATGCAATTTAGGAATTTTTATTAAGTGTGAGAAAATGGCTTAAGGACGATCTTACAAGTGGTTTTCGTCAATGACTTTCTGACGTCACGAACGTGATCTGTATCCTTAGAATAGCAACGGAGAGGTTCCAAGTATCTCGTTGAATCTCATTTTTCGGTTGTCCTTCATTGAAAAAGATCCATCCCGAGTGTTTTGAAATTCAATCACAAAACAGCGGGATATTGACTAGCAATCGTTTGTTTTGTCCTTCCGGGGGAAATAAATAAAATTGTTTGTTTCTTTCAAGTTTGGGGGGATTTTTTTTGCTCTGTTTTTTTTTTTTTTCGAATTTTTGCTTTCAATTTTAGATTATTTTTTTATTATTTGGTTGCTGTTCTGTCACTTTCTTTTCAAAATTTGAAATGTTTGAGCTCTCTTTTAGAGAAGTGGGGTCGTAATTATTATTTCCTTCCTCTTTTTCTTTCTTTTACTTCTCAAGGATTTATCTCCTGCAATTTTTTTTCTTTTCTCCTCTCTTCTTATTTTACGTTCATATCATTTTTTTCAGAATTAGATTCTCAGTTTACATCATCTCAACCAACGAAGTTTCAAGAAGTATATGTATCTATTTGTGTCTATGCGTCAGCTTCCTAATGAATTCCTGTGAGATTTTTGGAAGGGTGAGAAATTTGCTCGAGAAAAACTGATTGATTTTCATTCTATTCTTTCTGGCAATGGCGTCAGGAAAAGTATATTCTCTCTGATTGCTTCCCAGACACATCTGCCAACAAAGTTAGAGATGTAAATACATTTGATCACGTCTTTCTGCACGTCTGTCTTTCCCTCTGACTTTCTGTCTGTCAGTCCACAGTATATCTAGAAATAAACTTCAAAATTTTAGATGAAATTTTATGGAAAAGTAGGTAGTTTGACAAAGGAGAGTTTGTTAAAATTAGGGGTGGGGCGGATCCAGGATTGATTTCCGATTGAGAGATGTTTTTTTCGGTTTCTTTCTTCGTATACTTCTTGTAAACGCCCATGACTATCCATGCGATATCTCTAAAATTTCCAATGAATTACAATGCCATATTGTAGAAGATTCCACGATGGTCAATGAAAGGAATGATTATTGCAGCAGATCCCTGAACAGTTATTTCCCTTTACTTTTGTTTTGGCTGAGGCATGCACCCTCCAAGGGTTTTATAGTTTACCATCTATTTTTGTTTTTTTAATTTCTGCAAGCCTTTTCTAAGGGGTCTTATTCATTTTTGGATTCTTTTTCATTGGATTATTTTTTGTTGCCTAGAGGGGGACAAAAGGTCACTTTAATGTAAGGATTGCACACACTTAATCTTATGGGCAGGGAAAACGGAATGGCATTGAAATTTATTGAGGATTTTTAGTGATATTGATGGAAAAACTAAAGATTCTCTTAGTCCACGCAATTATTTTCGCAAAGACTTAAGAGTCGGTCTTCACGTCTCAGGACTGATTTCGAGACCTCAGGACTGGACTACTCAGAGCAATACAACGCTGCAAAGGATAAAACCTCTATTGGCTGGCACCACAAGTGCGTCTCTCTGTTCTGAAATGGTCGGAAAATCAGAGTTTTTCCTTCACTTCTTTTCCTTTGTTCGCACTTTGCCTTTCAATAGTTTTGACTATCTCCAAGTTCTAATTTACTAACTCATTCACCCCTTCAATTTTCTACTATTACTTCCGAATGAGTTTCAATTCAAGCATTTCTTTTTTTTTTTTTCGACTTTCATACAGCATTTATATATTTACATAGTTGATGCTTTCGAAAGTTACTGCTTGAATTCTATTATATATATATATATATATATATATATATATATATATATATATATATATATATATATATATATATATATATATATATATATATATATATATATATATGTATATATATATATATATATATTGATTAATATCATAATAGAAAATAATTGTATCATCCACTGACAACTTATGCACTCTTCCCAACCACCAGAGTGCTCCATTCCAGAGTTGGAAGGGCATTACTATAGAAGACGGGAGCGTTAATTAGAATGATAATTGCATCATCCACAGACAGCTGTTCAGTTATATTATAACACTTCAGTGTGGCTATAGACTATCCAATTTCCCATCCAGTACCACATAATAGGATCGAAACCTTCGCTTCAGACCTAGAAGCTGGCATTTTACCCCTGCCCTGCGCAAAACTGGACGCTCAGTAGGATCAAATTTTAAGTGACATATTAACTTTTGTACAGTTCCCCATCCACCAGAGTGCTCTATTCCAGCGTTGGAAGGACATTGCTATCAAGAAGTGGACATAATTGCCGTGTGGTCTGATACAATGATAATAAATTGAGGTATATTATATGAAAACTTATTTGAGATGATCTCTAGTCCTTACCCGGCCCCTTCAATTGTTCATTCTATTTTAGTTGTTTAGGGCAAGTGATATATCAGCCATTTGATGACGGGAGACCACCTCTAACAAGTTTCTATATAATATGACGCAATTTATAATCATACATATATATATATATATATATATATATATATATATATATATATATATATATATATATATATATATATATATATATATATATTCATGTTTATGTGTGTGTGAGTGTGAAATAGTAAGTATGTGTGTGCGTTCCAAAAACTCATTCAGAGTTCCAGGAATAAAAGCTTACTAATCGGATATAAACACAATAATAAAAACTGAAAGCCATTCATTTTATTTTAACTCCCATTGAAATGAAATCTTGCAAATTTCTGCCATTTCAAATTGTGGCCAACTCAAAACCCTTGGGGGTTGTTTATTTTTGTACGTATCTTTTTTCTCGAGTTTTGACTTTCCTGAATCCTTTGTCGTTTCCTTTCTTTTTTTTCTTTGTTCATTATTTAGCATTGAGTTTCCTGTATCCTACATTTCCTTTTTCGATTCTCTTTCCATCTCTCATCCTCTCTCCTTTCCTTCCATTTTTGTTCTTGATTTTTCTTCCTTTTTTTCTATCTCTCTTTCTTTCTTTCTTTCTTTCTTTCTTTTCTTTCTTTCTTTCTTTCTTTCTTCTTTTTTTCTTTCTTTCTTTCTTTCTTTCATTTTCCTTTCTTTCTTTCTGTCTTTCTTCTTTTCTTTCTTTTTTTTCTTTCTTTCTTTCTTTCTCTCTACTTTCCCACGATTTTGCCTCATTTTGATGATCGAATCATCGCCCACTTCTTGATTTGTTTTTCCCTCCAATATTTTACAGGTTTCTTCAAACTTACGTTCTTCTTTGTTTTTACTTTAAAAAATTTCGCTTTTCTGTCAATCTTTCATTATTTCGATTTGTTGCTCATGTTTACAACTATTTCATTAGTTTCATCTGCATTCAATGCATATACGCTTTCACCCTCTCTTACTCTTTCTCTCTCACCTCCTCTCTCACACACATACAATAAATCTATGTACACACACACACACACACATATATATATATGTATATATATATATTGATACCTTGCTACATCAAGTATATGCATATATATGCATGTTTGTGTATTCACACAAACACACACATATGTGTGCGCATGTGTGTTTGTTTGCATTTGTGCGTGTTTTTGTGTATAAATACCTCTGCATACGTATATACACATACGATGTTAGCAGATGAAGTCATTCTTTTTTATAGTCTTCCCTCTTTATCAGCATAAGCACACGACATTGAATCCATACATTGCTCTGTTATGTATGTATGTATGTATGTATGTATGTATGTACATATATATATATATATATATTTATAGAGAGAGAGAGAGAGGGTGAGATAGGCAGTCTTTTTGTCGGATCACCTTACATCCACACAACAAACATATATAGACAAGTATATATATACAAAAATATGAGTGTTTCTTCTTACGCACCTGCGTAAGTGTGTATGCTCGAGTCAGTGTGTAAGTACCTGTATGTATGAGCACGTCTCCGTATATATGATGTTCACGTATAAAGTCATTGTTTTATATAATTTTCTCCATTCTATTCTTTTTAATTAAATTTTTGTCCAACCTGGAAGGTAGAAATAGAAGTAATTAATTGAGCAATATCTTTCTCATCTCAATTTGCGTATGATGTACGCCTGGAGTTATGTGACCAAACTCTTCCTATTCAAGTAGGATGGCAAGACTCTACTCAAGTTTACCGACCAAATACCGAACGGGCGAAATCGTACTTTTATCAATTGTTATTAATTAGCTCGTTTTAATCAAATTTTGGTCACTTTTTCAATCACTTTCCTTGTTTGTTTCCTCATTTTTTTCTATTATAGATTCGTCTTTGTCGTCTTTCCCTGGATTGTAACTCTTCAGTTCATCATGGCACTCACCAACATATCTCTTAGATAAGATTTCGCTGTAGCTCTTTCTTAACTTATATTTTTATGTAATCCATGTTTGGCACAAGATCTAAATCATTGAGCAACGAGCTATTTTCAATCCCCAAAACTGGAATCAAGTTTATTTTCCTACCGTTACTACAAAAACAATCCTCAAAAAAATTAGTGTAAACTGACATATGAAATGATCATTCCCCTACAATACAAACGAGGATCTATCACACAGATACGCTTGGGCTTATTTCATTCTAATGAGGAAATATATCTATACACAATATATCGTATATCTATATTTTTTATTTGTTATACATTCAATAAAAGGGTTGCAGTAATCATCTCTAGTAAGAATGGAAGTTGAGTTTGAACCTGCAGCAACCAAGCTTGACGAATAAGCTTCTGCCGTTGCTCTTCCTTTACCGACATTTTTATTAAACAAGCTCGACATATCTAAATCGTGTAGTGATGCGCTATCAAAAATGTATTTTTTATACGATTTTGTTATGTAATGAATTGAATGGTGCAGTAGCTAAAAAAGTGAGAGCTGCGAATTGCGTGTCTGCTGTAAAGACAAAAAGTTGCAAAGACGACAAAAGAAGAAAATGCCGAGGCAACAATTCAGTATCCAGTTTATTTCTCCTTTCATCGAACTCAGGGTTCTGTGGCTCATCTATGATGTCAGGAAACGCAACACGGTAGATGCAGGGTATAAGGCAAGGAGAACTGACGGAGGACGGGTAAATCAGCTGGGGTGCGAATGAAATGTTAAAGATCCTTCCTCTCCGCTTGAAATTGTCGACTACTGTCCGAACAATCCCCGTCCCCCTCTAGTTTGACTGCAGCTCTAAGCGACGTTTTGTTCGTAAAGTTTATCCATCGAGCATCCTTCTTGAATGTTGAGTGTTGCATCAGGCCTTCAGTCATGTCTTCTAGTGATGTTATATTACAGGAGTGTGATGTCGATTACATGACATCGTGCGTATCCGTGCACAGATTCCCTAGGCCAGGGCACCATTTCGACAATGAAAGATAATGGTGTTTCTTTGCATGTAGGCTTACTGCAGCTGCAGAGGGGGCAAAATGGAAGACGCAAGACTCATGTCGGGATTCAAGATCGAACTTTTATTTTTTTTGGACAACCCAGAATACCTCGATAGTCTTCGTTTGGAAACCGAACGAAATCCCCATTCACATACTGAAAATTTGAGAGATAGAGAGTGAACTTTTCGTGTCAGAAGAGAGGGGGGAGGAGTGAGAGTAATTAGGTTTCCTACTCCCAGCGGCCAGGAAGCGCAGTCCATGGTCTGTCCGTTCTGTGTGCTACTCGGCAACTCTGATACTCTGCTAACCAACCTTTGATCCCCTTTCTATTGGCGGCAGTCCTGTTTTATTTTCTTCCTGCTTGCTTTCGTTTCTCACGCCATTAAACTAACTGTTTATCTTTCTCATCTCCACCGTTAGAATCCTTATACAGCATCCCTTTTTTAACAACTCCTTTCCTCTTTTTTTTCCGAATGTCTTTTTGATTAAGTGACTGTGACTGGCTATCTATCTGCGGGGGTTCCCAGCGACCACACTCTATCTTATCAGAAGATTTATTAAAAATGTTTGTATAGTCCTTTTAGCGTATGAAAAGGATTAGTCAGTAACTTATCTTACCTTTGACTAAGTATGTTTACTTGACATGTACTCATGCAAAAAGTGTCTTCAACCAAAAGATGGTATTTGAATATTAAATGGAATATTTAAGAATAAATTTAATTATCTGATCAAAGTGCACCCATCAGCCTTCATATTGTACCAGTTTCAACCAGTTCTCACAACAGACTAGTGGTTCTCAAACTTTGTTGTATGACGTCATACTGTGAAATATATTTGACTTGCAAGAAACACCAATCTTCACTCAATTGAACTTTGCAAACATGTTTGATCACAATTCACCTTCTGGTCAGCAGTACACTTTGATCTAGTAATCAAGAAATGTGCTGACGTACTGAGATAATGAGACGAATTAGACGAAAACATTCCAGTGCTTGATAAACATGACTTTTTATCATCATCATGATACACACGCTCTTTTTCCTTTCCCCTTACTTTCGTATTTTTTAAAACGATGCAGATCTCAGAAATCTAGTGATAAAACAAATATAGGAAACTCTTTGGTCGAAATTGGACAAACATGATGCCTTCACTGGCACATGCAAGACTCAGCAAACATGTTTACAAAATTGGAAAGGAATATGTGGGATATTTTGGTGTAGGAAAATAGTTGTGTAACACACGTGTGCTGCAGTTTACACATTAAGAACCACTGCATTTGACTAAAGTTAACAGGAGAGGTCTATCAACTCAATGCATCTTTTAAGTGTGATGTCCAGTGATAAAAGCTTAAGAGAATCCGAGAGTGAAGATTTCACTGCCCTGTCATTTGTTAACCAGTATCCTTCGAAGCCCCCCCCCATCGGTCATGTGTACAGAGATCTCACATATATTGCTTGATATATTTCAGTCATGTTGAGCCCAGGGTCAGAACCACTTCTCAAACAATCATCCTTTTTACGTATAGTCCTTATCTTTTCGAATTGCTCACCAAAGGTTGTGACCAAAGGTTGGCCTAACGTGGGGGGGTGACATGCAGGTGTCAGGTACTTTGGGTTGGGATAGGATTCATGCTTTTTGCAAGGGCATTAGAGTGAAGTGAAATCGGCTGGAAATCAAACTCAGTCCACAACTGCTGGCCACAGTTGCACCTCTTTTCATCAACCATACGCAGACAATCATGTAAGTTAGAGGATGATCTCTAAACTACAATCGATTTAAAATACAAACTACGATGAAATATTCCCGAGAGCGAGACAGACATGATACCTGCACTTGAAGTGTTCGAGACTCGAAATACTTAGTTGCAAATTTAGAAAAAATTATGTTTCATTTTTTGGGGGGTCATTTTTCCTACGAAAAAATGAATTTCCTCGTTGAAAATCATACAGACATTATATTTTGTCGAAAATTTATCTTTGTCATTCTTTTTCTTGTCTTTGGACATTGTTACTTCTCTTAATCTCTTTTTAATTTTTGAAGCACCCTACCATGAAAAGCATAGTATCAGTTCTTTTTATAATGTATAGTTCTACTTTTAAGAACATTACGGCCCAAATGCAAGATTTTGTTTCCTGGCTTTGAGTGGATAGTACCTGTATTTTGCAAAGGTATATCTGTTTATTGTTGGTAATCAAACCAAATATCAATAACTTCAAAGTACCAAGTATCTATCCGTGTGTATTGCATTCATATATAATAAATTGGATATTTTTCCATATATTTTCATGTTGTTAACAATATGAAAATAAAATATATTAACTTGAGAGAGACACAATAAACAGCGAGCGTTTGATAACTCATTACATGCCTTTTTTAATTCGGTAGAAGGTCAAGTTTTGTCTTTTGGTTTTTTGCTCTTGGTTTTTTACATAGCAACTTTTCGGGAGTGTATAAATCATTGATATTCATTGTATTCTTAGTTTGTTTCTCTCATTGAGTTAATACATGCTTTACTTATTTTATACCTTGTACAATAGTGTTTTGAATTGGATAAATTTCTGCACCTCCTACATCACAGCTCAAAACCAGACAATTTTGAGTCTAAAATTAAAACCACAATGAAATATTTCCGAAACAAAACACCTCAAACTCTTGAGTTGAGTATATATATATATATATATATATATATATATATATATATATATATATATACTTTCACCCGAAATCTCATCTCATTCATTCTTGGTCTATTCGTCTCTTTCAACGCAACAGTTATATATTAAGAAATGAACATATTTGGTCCGACAGAATGAATTATGGAATGCATTGTACTACACAGGAACTTATTTGAAAAAAATCTCCAGTCCTACCGCAGTAAATATATCGCTCGATTCAAACAACGGGAATAGAATTAACAGTTGAGAGAAAAAGTGACTACGTATATGTGTGCGCGTGTGTGTGTTAATGTGCAAGTTTGCAAACATGTTCATGAAGGGCAAACTCTGGCTGAATTGGACTCCTCCCCCTGTTTCTCACGACATTGCTAGTGCCATTTGTGTAGCAGATTGATAGATTATCTCCCTGCACACTCTATCAACATTACATACAGCTACATGCTCCTCGGGACATTGTTGGATGCAATTTTTAGCAAGGGACGCTTTCTTGGTCTGCAATTCGTGGGCAAAAGAATAAACAACTTGGCTATGGGTTCTTTTAGAAACCAACAATTGCCTACATTATCGAAGGAAAAACTAATTCCATCTCTTTATTTGTAATGTTTAGTTCAAAGTTCAGACGGATGTAGAACTACTTTTAACTGATAAAAAATCATTTTTTTCTGATATATCCAAAATGGCTACAAATTCATTGACGGACATCCTGAGTATGTGTCGGGTGGGACGTCTTCGTGTGCTTTTTCGCACACGTGCAAGTACGTACGAGAGTGTGTGTGATAGAATGGAAATTTGATCGAAGTTTTCTAATGGTTCAACAAGGATGAGTTTCAACCACGATTAAAACTTAATCATCACAAATCTTAGATTTATTGGTATAGATTTACAATGTACACTTTATAATCATGCATTATTCTATCATCCAGCATATGATAAACATGGAATCAGTTATATTTTCTTGGTTCATAATCAAAAAAATATATATACCTATGGATGGATTTTAATTTTTTGGAGTGTCTTTGCTTGCAATCATGCGGTGACGATATAAACTAGATCCCAAGGGCTAGCTGTTTATTCTGTTCCTCCTGGTTCTTGAAGTTATCATGAAAATGTTGTAATTCAAATGAATTTACCAAAATAATTCACTTTTTTTAAGTGTTCATGAATATGTGAAGTTTAATGCAATATGTTCGGTTTTCTTGAATCGAAATCCAAATTTACATTGTGCTATTTTGCACTTAAAGATGTATAAGAAAATATCGTCTAAATTGAACAACTGCAATGCAGAGCTTTTTTTCTTTTTTCTCATATTTCATATTCATGTGTTTGTTAGTTTCCCCCAGTGCTCCTGGCCATACAATTTTGTCGATAGAATTCAAAATTAGCATCAGTATTAGACCCTTTCAAAAAAATTTTTTTTCAATTTTGGAAAAAAAGGTACTTGTTACCTTTGAGACCTCATAATGACAAGTTCATTCATTAATTGTATGTTCAAGCTCTCCAAGCTCAGCTATTTTGTCTATAGACTTGAAAAGTGGCCTCAGTATTCCACTGGACCCCATCTAAATATATCAGAAAAAAGAAAAGTTTGTTTTTTTTACCATTTCGGGGCCTCATACAGACGGGTTTATTATTACATTTAGTGAAAAAACATCTACAATCTTCAGATTCTTGAGAATTTAGATGTTCTTTTCTCTATTCTTAGACATTTTCCAGTAGAAAACGCCAGTGGTTTCATGAATAGATTTTATTCAGACCATTAATATTTTTTGATTGAATTTCTTCCATCGTCATCAGCCTTTTAGCGTCTGATATTAGAAATAAACTTCCCCAGGATTTGCAATACCACTCTATCACAAGAGTCGCAAAGCCAATACTTTCTGAACCTGTTTTAGTGGTCATGCCATCTCGTATTTTGTCTGGCACACTTTCACAGATGATCTCTGGGACCCTAAGTTGTGAGTAGTATGGTCCATTGTTTTTTTGACATTTTTGCAACATTACCGACCAATTGCCAACCGAATTTCCTCATGGATTTTATGATATCCATGACTCCTGTTTTTCTCTCAAATATACTATGCTGTTTCTTGATCTCTTCATGTGTGGTGAATTCTCTCTTGTGCACGTTTGAGGTTCAATCTGTTAGTTAGGTTCCATGTTTTAGCTTCATAGTTGACTATTGAGGGAATGCTTTGGTTGTAGATCTTTCTTACCAAAAGTAATACTAACTGCTCAATACAGAACTGCATCACTTACCAATTTCTAAATATTTGCGAATTAGTGTCTTCGGAAACGAAATATATTTTAATATTTTGCTCTAAAATTTTATAAGATATAATGTGACAGAATATTCACAAAACAAACCGAATCGAGTGCGTCACGAAGCTAATACTTTTCTGACTTTGTTTAGTCCGTCATGCAACCTTAGATTTTGCTGGCTACATTTTTTAATATGATTTCTGGACATCCATGTTCTGAGTTGTGATGTTACCTGACGTTCTTGTGATATTCCTAGCCCATTGCTATTTGCGTGTTTTAATGATATCTCTGACCTTTGTTCTTCCCTTATGTTATTTATTGTTATTCTTTACAGGTTTGAGTTTTCTTTGAAAATTTTTTGAACATCCGTCGTCCAAGATAAATATAATGTACTCCGTCCAGCTGTTCGCTTTTTATTCTGATCGTTGTATCTTTGTTGCCTTCGTGTTTGTTGTACATGACATCTGTTTTACTGAAGTTCAAGTGAAGGCCTACTTTCTCGCTTCCTTCATATAGTTCGTCTTGCATTGTTTAAAGATCATAAAGGTTTTCAAGCGAAAAATACAATGTTTGTCAGCAACAGTGGGTGACAGTATTCGCAGTCTATTCTTGTATGTTCAGCCAGCCCCAGTTTCGAGGTCAGATGTGTAGTGTTTAGGTGAGCTGATATCACCATGTCTTGCGGTTTTTCCGAGCTGAAAGAGCTCAGTATCTTCCTCTTTTGAACACTACAATACGCCTCCATCTTAATTTTTCAGTTGAAACTCTAATACTAAGGTCCTCACCATGAGATTGCGATAGAGAGCAAGCGAAAAAGATTATATAACAGTAAAGAGAAGTATCACTTATATCAAAATTGATACTGATGATTTACAATACCAATAGAAATAAATTAAGAAAATAATTGGTTTTATAAACAATTTCGTAATTGCAGCATTTCTTGAAAACTTTTGGACGTTTTCATGGTTAGGAATGTCTCTGAAGATCTGGAAATCCTGGTGAAAAAAAGTTGAATTTCATCACTCCCTTTATAATGTTTAGTTGTTTGGTCGGGCAGATGATGAATGTTGTGCTTTTAAATGGAAAATGGGACGTTTATTGCTTACAACTGTGAAAACAGATTACAAATCACTTTGATTCACAAAGGGATTTTAATGTATATATATATATATATATGTGTGTGTGTGTGTGTGTGTGTGTGTGTGTGTATGTGTGTGTACAAGCTATTACGTACGGTGCAAAACTTTGAAACTTACAAAGTAATCCAAAACGACCTCGAAATAGCTCAGAGTGGAATGGAGAGACACTTAGCAATAGAGAAATTATGCAAAAAAATAGAATTGGGAAGTGCACATAACGAGAAAAAATAAGAGAATAGATTGAGCAAAAAGCTAACCCTTTGGTGTCTGTGGGACAGTAAAAGTAGTTTGAAGAGACCAAACATGAGATGGAAAGATGGACAAATGAAAAAGAAAGCTTTGTCGTCAAAATATGACGGAAGAAAAGAAAAAAATAACACTGGCTAAATATTTACACTAGAATAAGTAAAAATGTGAAATATGTATTGTTTATATATATTCTTCATCTTATATATATATATATATATATATATATATGTGTGTGTGTATGTGTGTGTGTGTGTGTGTGTGTGTGCAGGTTGTCTAAAATCTACTATATACTTCTCCCGATATTTTTTTTCAAAAGACTCCTGCCAACATGTTGAGAAGTATGTTTGCATAAGAATCTGATAGTTATCTCAGGTTTATAAAAGTCTCTTGATTAAACCGAGTTTTCGCCGGACTACGAATCTTCCCATGGGTTCTAACCTTGATAATGAGGATCGATGTGAAGTTTAAGTGTCAAAAGACTTTGTAGAAATCATTCTTCGATTCATGCTCTGAGCGAACTCACTGCACAACTGTCCTATAGTCAATTTCATCGCCGTAATTATCGGCATAGACATAGAACTCAAGTATCAACAGATTTTTTTAACAGGTATTGAGCAATTGGTTGATATCTATCTCACTGTTTGTCTGTTTATGTGAGTGTCTGCGCATGCGCTTGTTTAAGTGACTATCGATTCGCAAAACCCAATGTTCTTACCTCCATTTATTTCTGAGTCATTGTCCTTCGAAAAAGTGTAACGAGCGGACTGGGCAGAATTAGATCGTTTTTTAAAATCCGAATTAATCTTTGAAAAACGTCCCATCGAATGGGAGAAACTGCATGCTCTATCTTCCGCGATTTCTTAGATGTAGGACAGATCAGTAACCAATACATTTGATAAAAGCGACTTCACCTACGACTCATTTGCGATAGTTTCCTCACATCCAAATATAATAGTACCTACTCAATTTTGACACTGATTTTTTCATGTTACATTTTTTGAGTTACACCTGAGTAAATGGGATTATGTCCCTTTGTGTTTTACCCTAGTTTTTCTAGTTTTGTTTGTCTAGTTTTATCTTCCCTTGAGTTTTTCTTTTCTTATATCGTAAATATATTACTTCTTTTTTCATAATTAGGTAACGTTCATTATATCATTTAATTTTCTGACATCTTTCTAAAGTTATCAGCTCCACTCTCTCTTAATCTTTTATTGACTCTCTTCCTTTCTCTCATTCCGTTTGATTTCTCTGTTTGTGCCCTAGTGTCATTCGGTACCGTTCCAGGTCATCAAGTGTATAAATTATGGAAGGAAAAACTTGACGACCTCTGGAAATATACATAATTAATGATTGTTATTATCAACAGAGTCGATTCGATTAGAGGCGTGAACGATTCTTGAGCGGCCTAAACTTATCTTTTATACTGTTAGAATTGGAGCGTAATTGAAGAGTAGAGATTCAACTTAATCGTATTAAAGGTACGGCGCAACCGTGCCAGCCCGACATGTGAAAAGGGTTGAATCAAATAAAGAGATCCGCTAAAACAATTAGAAAGAGAATGAGTCGAGGATTATGACGGCTATAATTCTCACGTATCCAAAGTTTTTG
Organism: Thysanoteuthis rhombus; assembly: GCA_963457665.1. Taxonomy (NCBI): domain Eukaryota; kingdom Metazoa; phylum Mollusca; class Cephalopoda; order Oegopsida; family Thysanoteuthidae; genus Thysanoteuthis; species Thysanoteuthis major. The sequence goes on from OY735221.1 coordinate 3,782,253, forward strand.
CTCACCCCCCTCTCTCTGCGTAGTAAATTGGAACGATATGTCTGCAGTCTGACACGCAGTTGTTAACAGAATACCAATCTCAAATGTTCATTATATAATGTTTAATCTACGTGAATAATCCTTATCGGTGTAATAAGTGCATTGACAAGGGAATAAATTAAGTGATTCCAAAAAACTGAAAAAATACCGTGGCTCGATACAAAACTAAAATCTACAGAGAAAGTTGTTATGTCCTGTGTATTATTTATTCAAACGTAGTACATTTCATTGCGATTTGTTGGAACCTGGATAAACTCCCACAATATATGTACAGTGAGTGAATGGCCTATTTGATAGTCACATCGGAAAAATGGCAAGGAAGTCGACCCCCTGGATTTGATGTATAACATTCCCACTGCTAAACTCCAAAACAGGAGCTGACTTATTTTTTCTATATTATCAAGAACAATAATAACCATCCTCACCTAAGTCAGGGATGTAAATCAATACGTAAAATTCACATTTTTCTGCCGTGATTTGAACTCACGACCAACTGAGAGACATTAGGCTGACCGAGCTAAATTGGCAAGAAATATATATGAACAAAAATGTATCTTATAGATAGAAAGCTTTTTTTTCATTCTAATAAATAAATGCATAAGTACAATAGTATCTTTTATAATTTTTTCATTATCATATAAACAATAGAAAGAAAAAGAAGGGGTGGAATTTGAATCTGTGGTATCCAGACTTGTTTAGTGGGTGTGTGTGTTGTTTTTTGTTTGTTTGTTAGTTGTTGTTTTTTTAAATTTCTATTTGCCAATGCAACATCCGAAGCAACCATGGAGCTGTGGTAGAAAATTCCTCTACATGCGTCGTATTCTCCAGAGTTGTCATCTCTAGTCTATCTCTTGATCACTCTTTGTCGGCAGCTCCCAGTTCAAAATATTGTGGATTCTCCGCGAAGACTTTCAAGACAGAATACATAATTTAGACGACAAGTGGCTCAGGTTTATAGGAAACCAAGGGAAATAACTTGATGACTAGATAATTCGACTGAAGTTATACGCATAGAAGATTAAGTAGAAACAAAAGTTAGCAACATTTTGCATAAATCTTACATTACTGAAATATTCATGCATAAGCGAATACGGATACATAAGCAAAACGTTGTTTATAAGACACTTTTCTGATATCATCGAAATGGAAATTTTGTGTCGAGTTGTCATGAAGTTAAAAACGGATACAAAAGTGAATGTAAATTTAACTCGCCATCGCAGTCAATAATCGAACAATCGTAGCATCAAAATTCAAAGTCCAGTAGAAAAAAAATTACATTGAAAGATGAATATAGTCAGAATAAATTCTGTTCATGATGTTTTCCACTGAGAGACATCCAAGATGGTGTAAAAAAACACATCCAGAAAAATCTACATTCTTCAGAATTTAATTGTTATCACTAACCCGTCAGAATAAGATCCCTAACACGTAGAAAATGCTTTTTTTTCCAAAATTAAGAGAAATTCAGGAAAGGTGTAGAATATTTATGCCAATTTCCAAGTCTATGGACGAAATGGTATGGCCAGGAGTGTTGGAACAAACAGTCAAGCAAACAAATTCATAGACAAATACATGCACGTATAAAAATGGGATAAGTTCCTTCGTTATCTTTGATGGCTATGGTCATTCAGTTATCGTCTCTCTTGGAGAATGAGAATGGAGAATGTCCTAGGAATATGAAATCCTGCTCATGTAAAATAGAGAGACGATATTCATTCAAAAGAAACTATCACATTACAAATGCCTTTTGGCAGGATAGTGTGTTTGGGGTAAACAATTAAAAAACCGGAGAACTAGGAGATCTATGAATACGTAATCGCTCCGAGAATTTAAATTTCAAAACAAGCGTGACGAAAACGAAGGGATCAATTTAGCTTAAACTTACATTGCAAATTGATACCCCCACTAAAAACCTATTCATGTGATCAAGGATAACCAAAAGAGAAATAAAGGACATAATAAGGAGTAAATGTGTAGATTTTCAGCCCTGTGGCTCAATCTGTGCTGCCAGTACGTGCGATACAGGCAACAAACTACCACAGCTTGTAAAAACCCTGTTGGCATTTTTGTAGGTAATTGTAGTACTTGGGCACAAGGGGCGAATGCAATCATCAAGGGAACACCACGTAATACGGGAGACAATGATGGAGTATTGAACAGACTTGCCGTCATTTCAGTGTGAAAAACATAAACAAGAGCATTAATAAAATAACAACTGAATGCCGAAAGGTCCCCTAGAAACAATACAAATATAGCCATAAATGGGTGACGAATGATTATATACATGCAATTGACTGGGTATTGACCATACATGCTAATGGTGTAAGCATAAAGAAAGGTCTGTCTTAAAGAATGAAAAATGAATATTCAAGGAATTTGAGTTTGAGACAAATCCCTTAATCCAGACCATTAATCTGAATGGGAATGAATGAAATAATCCATTTGTAAATACAAAATGAAATGCTGAGTATCGGGAAGGCGTGTTGTCATTTGATCCTTATTAATTACCTATGTTGGGAAATTACAGTGAATCCAAATAATAATGTAAAAGAACGACTGTATAGTATTTGCAGAAATCGGGAAAGTTGTAAGGGAAGACAAGGAGATATAATGGGAACCGTGCAAATACCTACAATAACGTCATGCAAACCAATGATATATGCACATAATGTCCCGAGGAATGTAAGACAAAAAGCTCAGATAATATATTTCGCTATTTCATCTGATCATAAGGTAACATTGAAAGGCAGTAAAAAGCAGGACAATTATCTACCCAACGCTGATATAGGAGCAATGAAAATGGCAGTCCTGCAAATTATTCTTTGAGCACTTTGAACATTATCAAAGTATTTTGCAAGGATTTTTTTATTTCATAATTTCAAAAGTAGAAATGAATAATCCAGATAAAAGCATCACTGAATATTGACGAC